>JAJOOO010017179.1:0-26733 GCA_029582685.1 Solanum piurae | reverse complement strand
ACTCTTCAACTTTAATGTTCTTGTCTTCATCTTCTTCGTATTCGTCGTCATCAACCCTCCTCCTTCTTGATTCTTGATCATGTCATGATCATGATCATGTGGAGATGATGATGGAGCTTCTGATCCAAGATTCTTGGAATACTGGAATTCTTTTGAACATGTACAAGACAAGTAAAAGAAGAAGAAGAAGAGAAGAAGATTCCTCTTCTTGATATTACCCATACACATTTTTAAGAGAATTCTAATTTGGAATTAATGGATTGAGAAAAAAACAAGTGCGGATTGATTATATATCTTGTTTCACTTATATATAACCAATCCTTTTGAGAAGAGTAGATATTCATTCGTTACAATTAAATCGAACTACTCGATCCCCGGTTTCATATTAGATGGACATTTTTTATTTTATATCCTGATTAAAAAAATTTAATTAATTTTATCCCGATTTAATAAGTGATATGAGAATATTTTTAGTAAGATGTTCATCTAATATCGAACAGAAAGATGTATAGGTATATGGGATAGTACAGTTTGACAACTTTAGGCTCGTGGTAATGTTAACATTCCGTGGAACATCCATGCTATTAGATCCGAAATTAATGTAACACTTACCCAATGATATAACTATCATTTACACACCCCCTCCCAAATAATTCAATTTACCCTTGAGTACGACCTATTTATTAAAGGGAAAAATACTATCGTTGCGATTCGTTTCCCTGTTTCATTTTGTGCTTATTTTAATCATTTTTAACCTTATGAATGGACTATGAAAAGATTAGTTAATTATTTCGAGTTTTTATAAGTTGTTTGCCTTGCTTCTCTTCAAACATTAGTGGTAGCTGGTGGTCATTGCTAGAGGTTTGCATACGAGCCCGCAGAACAACAACATAATTCTAATTAAGGTAAAGGAATCTCATCTAACTTCATTATATTCTTTAAAGTAATTTATTGATTCAAAAGAAGCAAAAAGGTCAAAATATTATATAACAAAAAATCGGACTTTAATTGATATACTCATTTAAATACTTCTATTATTTTAATAATAATTGTGATAGTTTATGTATTAATTGAGTCAATTGAAAATGCTTTCAAAACTAAAATCAATAAGATCTTACATAAAGATATCAACATTTCTGGTGTTATATAATGTAAATTAATTTATATATACATATTCAGGGCTTACGAATTATTATAAGAAATATTATACTCCTAATTGAAGAAAAAAAAAATCAATAATAAAATTATAATTAACTATCGTGTATTTCAAATAATATATGTTATTTTCTCTCGGCTTTCAATAAGGATCATTTTCAAATTCATGAGAAAGAATTATATCTTATCCTTATTTCATGAAAGTTCATTCCTGTAACTTTAAATCTGTTATGATTAAACGCATAAATAATGACCAGTCGAATCAAAATTGTATGTTCTGTACATATCATACGTTTCCTTGCTCTTCTTTTAGTATTCAGTTACTTTTGGGACAAATGATTACGCTATGGAATTCAATGTTACGTTGGTCATGCTTAATTTCCAGCAAATGACTCAAACTAGGTACATGACTAATTGAGGTATAACATTCGGTCCAAAGAATGTAGAGCTATTTCATTAATGGTTGTTACATATTATTTTATAATATATCATATTATATTGTAAGTATTGTATTGTACATATTTAATGAATATAACATTTGGATAGATTGTATTATACTACGTTGTTTTTAATGTCACACATTCATAATTTGAATGATAAACCTACAAGAAAAATTAGAAAATGAGGTACAACTACTATGAAAGATAGAGTAAATGATAAAATAGAATTTTTAAGCAATTAAGTAAAGAAAAAATAAGAAGAAAATAATAAGGTAACACACAATCACATCATATCATATTTACCTAAATACGATATAATAAAATCTAAGTAACAATCAAAATAAATATTATACTTAAATTAACTATACAATATAATAGACAACAACCATCATGCATATTCATCTGACATAATTTTCAACATTGACTTGGTTACAAAGAATGATGAAACAATAAGAACGATAGAGAGAAATTTCTCTGTGTTTACAGAGAAAACTCAAGATAAGAATGAAGGGTAAATATGGGTTAGGACCATTTTATTCGATTCATATTTGACCAAATTTATTTTCGCTCATATTTATATGGGTAAATCACAATCCAATCCATTTTCAATTCACTCAAATTTGACAAATTTACCCATTTGTCAACCTTATGTGTGTCGAATTTGAGTTAATTAGATAACTCATAATTTTGTTTTGTTGGCAGAAGGATTAAATATAATGAAGAATAATGTTGAATAGGGTGTGTTAGTTAACAAAGGCATGGAGCTCATGTTTCAATTTATAAGTCCCATTACTTTTAAATCATCTTCAAAAACTAATAACTGTCACTCTGTTATACTCATTTAATCATTCTTTAATTTCAACATTTCACATATTATGTTTAAAATTGCAAGTTCATTACTTTTTAAATTCCATATCCAATTAAACTAAGATACATGGAAATATTTCATTCAAGAAAATTTAAACCCCTATTTATATAATCCTACAGGAGTAATATTGTACTTGCCTCTTGCTTTCAGAACACTTAAAACTCCTATTTTCAGAACAAATCCCAACTCATAAAGCAGCAAGAGATATAGATGGACCAAAAATTTCTTAAATCCTTGAAGCAAATAATGTAATGAGCATACATGAAACACTTGTCTGAATCACTTCCCAGCCTTGGAAGAAGGAAAAAAACAATCCAATTAACTCTGGGGCTGCAAGCAAGTATTAGTCATACAAGAAAAATATCATTAACGAGCGTGATCACATGCTTTCTTATAGGCGGCTGATAACCTCCTCCACCTCTGATGGTGAGTATAGATGGTAAGTTGGAGATACCCTTGCAATATCAACATTATTGGGAGTCACCTGAATCAAATAGTGGGAGCTTTTTCAGATACAAGGAACGGAATCATGAAAATAGAAGTGTCATGAGGCTTACTGCTTACCTTCTCTTCCATCACTTGCTTAAGAATTGACAGTGCTATGGTTTCAGCCTCTTTAAGGGTAAGGTCCTGCAGAAAAAGCAGATAATCGACTTTAGATAAGCTTTAACAACCATATGAAAGCTAAACTCCAGCTTTGCTATTCCAAAAATAGCCACATGCCACCTACAATATTAAATTTATGAGTGAAAAGTGACTGATTTACTTCCCTCTATTGGAGGAAGAGAAGAGGGGAATGGTCTTAGGGGGTTGAAGGTGACGGAAAGCATCAAACAATCCCAAGCTGCTGCAGACTGGACAACAGTTATGAAGATAGAACACGAGATTTCTTGAATACTCGTTTCCACAAACATCTATTTTCGGAGGTGCGAAGGCTAGCATGCTTGTTTGGAAGCGTACAAGTGGGTGAGCGCATCACCAACCAAACTAGCTACTCGAACTAATAAGGTTGGACATCATGTTTGAACTGAGCTAATTAGGGCGAAATTATAAGGAGGGGAAACCCTCCTCTACTTCTCGGGCTTCCACGGAAGATACTTTATATATGCGGAACTCATGAAGTTCTCCAGCATTCAAGCATCCAAACAGTTGAAATGAGGGTGAATTAAAAAAAGGAACAGGACCTATTATTCATCTTCCACTAGCAACATTACCTCCAGCCTGCTGCAGACTGGACCGTAATTAGGACTATAGGACATGGTTTCACTAGAAAAATAAGAAAACTTAGATACCTTGTGATACTGCTCCTGCAAAGAGCTATCAGCACCTTCAGAACCTGATCCAATAGCTTTAGCATTGCATTGCCAGAATGTACCAGAAGGATCAGTATAGTACCTGCACATCAAAATTGGGCGACATTCAGTATCTACAAATTATGTCCCTTGATACCCACAATCAGGGTAGGAAGTAATGAGAGGCGGAGTACTTGAATAAACTATGTAACGTTAACAGTATGCCTATGAAATTCTGAATCCAGTACTTTTCTTAGGAAAAACCAAATATAATCAAAAGTCTGATTTTAGCAGCTCATCACACAAAAGCCCAATTTATCATGGCCAGTTGGTAGCATCATTTCCAGGAATGTGATCTTTTGACCTCTTCAGTATTTAATATTCATTAACAACAACAACATACCCCAATGTAATCCCACAAGTTGGGTCTAGGAAGATAGGATGTATGTAGACCTTACCCCTACCTTTGTGGGGGGTTAGAGAGGCTCTTCCTGGTAGACCCTCAGCTCAAAAGACTATAACAAGGGATTAGGAGATAAAGAGCAGCATTGTAGTAATTTTGGAGAGGTAGGTTTTAGTGAGCCAGTGCCTAATACATAAGACACCAAATGTGATAACCATGACAGGTAGGCTAATACACAATCATCCTTGTTGAGCTCAGGCCAATATGCAACGACCAATGACCGTTTACCTTCTCCTGCTGGGAATAGAGAACCATAGTTTATTAAGTAGAGCTTTAAAATGGCGTGGATCAAATCGTGACAATGGGCAGTGCTTCCTGGATGGATTTATGTTAGGCATCTAATTTAAAGCAGATGTTTGAGCACTAGGATGAAATCTCTGCGCTTCTTAATTAACTCTATTTAAGGAAAGCATATAATTTGAACTTACAAAAAGAATACTTGTCCAATCTCAAAAAACAAAAACAATACTAGTGCTGAGTAAAGGGCTGTTCTACATGGAGGGGAAGGGACCCCAAAAGCAAGGAAAAACTAGTACTCCCTCCTGTCCATATCAAGTGAATTGTTGGGACTTTTTTCATAGTTCAAAATAAGTGAAGTATTCAAAGTTCAAGAGAATTGGCGGGACTTTTTTCTATATTTACCCTTCATTTAATGAGGTTCTTAACTACTTTACATTTTCTATGAGAAAAATTTGGGAATAATCAAAAGGGTAATAGTGGAAAATAGTCTTTGATTTATATCCTTATATATTTTTCTTAAGGTGTGTGTCATACCCCAAAAATTCACTTAATATGAACTAGAGGGAGTAATATATTAAGTGCTTAATATTCAATTTATATGAAAGCATTTTTCAACTAATTGAGATAGAATTCATTTTGCATTAAAAAAAGCTCATTATCTATCGAAAATAGAATTAAAATTTTAGAAGTGATGTTCAATACTATATTAAGATGATTTGTGTATATTAGAGTGACTTGATGAAATTTATAGAAAACATGGTCAAATAAGTGATAAGGAGTTTTGTCCAAAAAAGTGTAAAGGAGTTCTTCCATGAGATTTAGTATTAATGCATCTGAGATGAAGTGGAATTTCTAGTCAAATATTTTACATCGTTTTCTCGAGATCCAATATGCATAAGTCCAACTTAGCCAAAGTCAAAGTAGTATTCGAAAGCAAATTTGGGAGAAGAAGGAAGTCTCTGAAAGATAATATTCCGGCAGCTCTATCAGACTTGATTCAATACCAAGACAAGAAAATATTGAAAACAAAATATCATAGTTTCCAATACTATCATAGAAGAGATGCAAAGACTTACAAGCTGGGACCATTCTCATCATGACCAGCAATGAGAAGGGACACACCAAAAGGCCTGGACTGCATAAAACAAATGAGATAGACCATTAATACATAAAGGTAGGAGATCTGACCTTACAATACTCAAAACATAACAATAAGGGAAACTCTAATCCTGCTGATGAGTAAGTCAACTGTAGAAACTACGGAAGAATGTCTATTTCTTCTGACAAACTTCTTCAACAACACTGATAATCTCCAGACATCCAACTTTAGAATATGTTATGAAATAAAAAAAAGGAAATGAAGAAACTAGATCAGCACAAGACAGTCATTAGAGCAAAATGTACACCACAGAATATGATCATAATTAACCAGGTAATTCCAAACAGATTAATTCATACATGATAACATTATAACTTACATAAACAACTTAATTAACTAACTAGTTAAATCATAAATAACCCTTTGCCCTCTTCCCTTCTCCCCTTTCCTTTTGTCCAAGATAACAAGACAGGCTAAGCTTATCTTTTGTCCAGCTTACACTATATAGAATCACCACTCTAACTTCATGAGTTCTTTACAAGCAAAGTTTATAAGTATCATGCATCATTTTTCCTTAGAATATAGAATGTAAAGGGAAGAGCACATGCACTTATATAGCTGATGAATTATGATCCTAGGCCCTAGCACCTAAGAAGATCTCAGACTCAACAGCCAGCCTCTAGATCTATCACTACCCAGCTGGCATATGCAAGAGCATTTGAAATACAACTACAAATTGAGAAACAGACACATATAGAGATGACCACTGCCTACCAATCTTCATGTTGATCAGTGATCTCTTTTTTGGAGGGGGGAGGAGATAAATGTAGTGACCTGTTACCTTTTCATTCAAAAGTCAGCATAGGCAATGTTCTAAAGAACTTGAGATACATGCACAAGTCCTTTAGTGAGACATAAAGAGAAGGGAACGAGGAACTATCACTAATTATATTTATTTTCACCTTATGTCACATGAAGTAGTTGCTGGTTTATATTTATTTCACTTATTCACTTGATGAAATTAACATAACTAGCTTAAAATCTAAATTCCACTTCACATAAAGTCATCTGTTTAGTTCCAACTAATTTTTTAGTCAACATAACGAGGGAACAGCAAAAGATAATATTGGAAAATGAAAAAGATGCTTTCTACAAAATAAGGCACCACTAATTTTAACTGAAAGATAGTTGTTCAGAGAGAAACAAAGAGTACTATACTAAAATAAAAAGAATCTTACCATAGATTCTTCATCGCCCTCACCAAATCGCAACGCCAAATCACAGAGAGCTTGGGTAGTGGACTCAACAGTCATGGGCTCACCATAAGAGAATCTATGGTTCTATTGAAAGGGGAAGGGAGGAAAAAACATCAACACAAAATCAGCAATTACCACTATCACACAAATACTTGAAGATAAAAGATGTTGCTCTAAATACCTGAGTTTCAACTCGTGCATGTTCCACAAGGGTCCGTGCATCAGCTATCAATCCACTCATTGCACAGCCAATATGCTCGTCAATTTCCATAATTTTCTCCACACTACTTGGCTCCTATAAGAATATCAAAACTGTGTCATGAATGAACAATACAAAAAATAAACTGAAGTTATCAGGCGAATAGCATGTTCTCTATTATTTAGACGAACCAACTGAGTGCACGAAACAGAGTGATAGCCAAGCAAGCAATAAACGGAAAATTGGTCTGTAGCTTTTCTAATTCTTGATTTAGAAGCCGTGTAGCCTTCCATGGATATCTCTGCCACCAAGTTTAACTGTTCCGTTTCAATTTCATTGGATGTCCCCGAAGAGACCACCAAGTTAAACTGTTAAAATCTACTAGGTATTACCAATGATATACTAAGCACTAAACAGTGTCAATTAATAGTTAGCACAAACGATTTTTCTAAAATTAAGTATGGTCAGGCACCAATGATATGGAAGATACTTCAGAATACAGACATATAGGGTTGGCATTGCCTTTTGAGAGGCAAAAAGGGTTTTACTTTTTCCCATCAGTGAACTTGTAACTTTCATTAATCGAGTTAGAGGAAATTTAGGTTGTACAACGCCTCAGCGTTCTTCATATGAACCACAACTCCAACCATATTCAGACATGCTCTGTTATTTCCTCATAAAGTGACCATTCAATGTTTGTACAATTTATATTTAGAAAAACGTCATTGTTTCAATGTCGATGTCAATTAAGAAAATTTCAAAGGAAAATGAGCAGCCACAAAGTTAACGCAGAAACATGTACAAGTTGAGTTGTGTTGTGGAGGGGGAAGAACTCCTTTCACAAAATTACAAGATTCCCAACAATTAGCAATCATTTCCCCAATCCTATACCCCACAAAATCCATACTTCAATTTACATTGGTGAAGCTCTACCAGCATTTCTTATAGGTGTTATTGCTGAAAAATTGAACTTCCCATCCAACTATAACCCATGAACATAATCATTAAACCATACAGAAGTAACATAAAATCATCCCCAATGGAAAGGGAAACAAGTGTTACAAACCAGAAGTGGTGAAGTAATGCGCTTCTCCACAGCAAGAACAACTCCTTCCTTAGTCTTCAATCCAATTGCAGTTGAACCCAACTTCAAAATATCATAATTTGAAAATCACAAAAACAAAAAATACCCATCAGCTATTTTCAGTCCAAAAAAAAAAAAAAATTCACACAGGAAAGCAAAGATCAAAGAATTTACCTTGATAGCTTCAATAGCATATTCAACTTGAAACAATCGTCCTTCAGGCGAGAAGGTGTTAACACCTCTATCATACTCAGTTCTTCACACCCAATTTCCAAAATACAGGAAGAAAACAAAATCATTCAATTCCGATTTAATTGAAGAAAAAAAAAGTAGATTAAGCACCAAACAAATGCAAAATTTACCTGGTAAGAAACATCTTTGTTGAAATTTGTTTCAAATTCAGAAACCCTTTGTTGAGATTTTGTTTGAACTGAAGATTATTAAGTTTTCTTCTGTCTGTAAACTTGATTAACAAGACATTGTTGCTCTACTTTTTTTTTTGTTGGGCTTTTTACCCGATGTGTGCCTTTGCACTTATAGCCCTTTTGCGGGATATAAATTTATATTTTGGTATCTTAATATTTTGTCCGGACATAATTTTTAGTTTCTAACAAATTTATTGTATATTTATCAATTATGTAGGTTAATCTTTCTACTTGTGTATGTAATTTTCTAACATATATGTTTGTTTTTTAGATAAAAATGGACCAAAAACTGATTGCAAGCACCCCTAATTAGCGTTGTCGTGGTTAGGTTTTCATCACACGAAAAAAGAGTAAATTTTAGGTTTAGCAAACATAAAAATCATATTTATATGTATAGCTATAGTTTGTATAATTGCACTTCATAACAAACTTTATGTTTGCTATGGCTATTAATCTGTATATTTCGGTATACATATACATTAAAAATATGTATTTGGGTCTATTTGTATATTTCGGTATATAAATGGGTCCTGCATTTGTATATTTTGGTATACAAATGGGTCATGCATTTGTATATTTCGGTATACAAATGGGATGGCAAAAAATATGAAATGTTTGCTACGAATTACAAATAATAGAAACTATGGCTATATGATTTAATTTGAATTAATAGTTTGCTATTTCATACAACTTTCCCAAAAAAAACTGAAGTATATTGAACCATTTGGTTCGATACTTCTTTTTAAAAAAAAATATTTTCTATTTTTTCTTGATATATACATAAAACTAGATATAAGTGCCCATGCTAGCACGGGCCCAATATGTTATTTTTTTATCTCACTTTATGTGACATAGATCAAATTTAAAGAGTCAATTAAATTTTGATATGATTTTTTAATATTTTAAGTTGTTAATTATTGTAATTTTAAATAATATATATTACTTTCCTTGTCCCAATATATGTAGCACAAATAGAATTTCAAGAGTCAATATGTTGTTAATTATTGAGATTTACAATATTTTTTACGTAGTTTTCAAATTAAATAATACATGTTACCTCTCTTGTCTCATTTTATGTGACACGAATATATTAATTTTAGTTGTCAATTATCATGATTTATAGTATTTTTATATGCAAATTTTGAATATATAAAAAATTAAAAAAATAAGACAAACAAATTAAAACGGAGAATAAAGTAGGCAAATATATATGTAAGTGTGGAACCAAACAGGTGAAGCAGGCAGACCACCACATGTGTGGTTATCTACACTTATATATAAGCAGTAGATTTTTTTGTCTCACTTTATGTGACATATATAAAATTTAGAGAGTCAATTAAATTTTGATATGATTTATAAATATTTTAAGTTGTTAATTATTGTAATTTTTACATAATTTTTAAGTAATATATGTTACCTTCCTTGTCCCAATATATGTAGCACAAATAGAATTTCAGGAGTCACTATTTTGTTAATTATTGAGATTTACAATACTTTTTTTAAAATTAAATAATACATGTTACTTCTTTTGTCCCATTTTATGTGACACACATATATTAATTTTAGTTGTCAATTATCATGATTTATAGTATTTTTTATGCAATTTTTAAATATATTAAAAAAATTAAAAATAAGACAAACAAATTAAAATTAAAAAAAATTAGGTAAATATATATATGTAAGTGTGGAACCACACAGGTGAAGCAGACATGTTGACCTCCATCTATGTGGTTATCCACACTTATATATAAGTAGTAGATACAAATATTTTCAAATTTTTTTTCTTGGTCTATGAATAATTTCTTTCATAAGTCAATACGTGTAGAAGGATTCGAAGCAAAGATGAGAGACTTCATTAGAAAGCAAGTTAATTATTTAGGACGCTCTATTCTTGTCATTGTCTTTGTTACATCAATATGGATTATTTTGTGAAATAGTGATTAAAATTTTGTAATCTATGGTCTAATTAAATAATATTTTAATTTGAACATGAGAATGCAAAGACTAAAAATTCAAAGAAGAACTCATTATATGCCTGAGAAATCTTTCACGATGTTATTTATTGTTGAGAAAAAATTTAAGAATACTCTTGAAGACTTGAACTATTAAAAATATGTCAAATTTACCTCTAAATATATATATTTTGAGGTCAAAATGTTCTTGCCGTTATATTTTGGCTCAAAATAGTACTCTCTAACTAACCAAATGGACCAAAAATATCCTTTCTTCTAATGATTGTTCCAAAACAAGGAGAATAAGAGCCAATTTCACCCTTAAACTATTTAGTATGGAATATTTTTTTCCTTTTTGGTTTCCATCCGAAATGTCCAACTATTTTCATTAGGACTCAATTAAATTCAAATTTCAAGTAAAGCACTATCTTATACAAGCAATTTTAAATTCAATAAAGGTCAAATTTGACATACGATTAAAAATAAAAATAATATTTATTACTCGATTATGACCCTAATAATTTGAGTTAGAACTAAATCCTTCTTTTCATGTTCATGCCTTAACTCACTGACACGTTGTATTTTAGGCATCCATTTAGGTGTGCCTATAGTCCTATACACACACTCATATGACAGAAAGGTACTTCTACTTGAATTAAAATTTAGTTCACCTACCTTCTCCTCTCTTAATTGCTATCTGCCCTCATTTGTTTTTTCAGAACTAAATTCCAGCTGTTTATGTGTGGGGTATGTGGTGGAGTGGTAAATACTATTTTATCTTTAATTAGAAATTTTAAGTTTGATTTTTTTTGAGTATAGAGTCGTTCATTCTTAATCAGAAATCTTGAATTCAAGTGCTCTTGAGTACATAGACTTTTTGGTGCGAATTTAAATTTCGTTAAACTGAGATACCAAACACCGAGCGAAAAAATAAAAAAATCCACCTTTCCAAATTCATGGCATCTGCCCTCTTTTTCTGCCTTTTCTTCTTATAGGAGAAATATCTTTTTTTTTCCCCTTCTTGTGCGGTTTGGGATGAGAATCTTGTGATTGAGTAGGTGATACGCATATATATCGATATTTATATCAAATTTAATTAATATACAATAACATTACTTAATCATCAGTAATTGATATTTATATTCACTCCATCAAGTTACATTAACTTGGTGTAAAAGTTATAGTGAACAACTTTAAACCAAAAAGCCAAAAATGTTGAGCTATATCCTCAATAAGTATTTTTGCCCAGTTAATCGGAGTTGTTCGACTGATAAACACCTTTCACTTTCAACTCTAAGCGAGTTATCAAAAAAGCAAAAATGCGAGAGATCTTGGAAGGGATTAAAAAAAATTCCAAATATTTACCTAGTAAAATCATTTTTAACATTCTTACAGTTCGAAATTCATGCCAAATACACCACATAATATATTTTGTAAATTTATTAATTATATGAACATGAATCAAGATGTAGATTTTATATATGCAGCTAAAAAGGTCCAAAGAAAAAAGAGAAAAATATACTCCAGTATAAACTATAGTTCCATTTTCACTTTTAACTTTGGTTACATAGGATAGGATTAAAATAGATAAAAAGACAGTAATTTAATTATTTAAATAGTACTAGTAAAATGAAAAACACATTATTAATTCCTTAAAATACCCCTGAAACCTTCAGCTTCACTTCTTCTCCTCTTCTTCCTCCTCTTCAAAAGCAGACACAGGAAAAGACCTAGAAAGTCCAGTAGGGGTAGCAAAGTTAATCTTCTTACACTCCGGATCGGAAATTGAAATATCAGAAATCGTAACCCAGATGAGGATCTCCTTGCTCTTTACGCCGGTGAGCTTCTTCATCCGGTGATTCTCCACGAACGCCGTCACCTCAGTATCGTACCATACGAGCTTCCCGATCTTCTTATACTTGTGCTCTTTCGCCTTCTTCTGTTTCAGCCACACGAATCCGGTTTCGGCGTTGCGGCCGACTTCTACGATGTCTTCAAGTGGGAGAAGACCATTGGGCATGTTGATTTCCTTCAAAAGTTCAAGTGATTTCTGCTTGCAAACCACCGGATCTGTGTAAACTTCGGCATTTTCACGGTGGCTTGCGATAACTTGAGACATGTTTTCCGATTTTACAGAGATTTGAGTTTCTTATGCAGAGAGTGATTTGAGGATTGTAATTTTGAATTTGTGAGTACTTGATTTGGGATTTGGGGTATATTTATACAACAGAGGTACGATGTTAAGTTACCAAATTGACCTTTAGATTATTTATTTGTTTATTTTGGAATTCTCGTGACGATTTTTTTTTGTAATTTAGTAACCGTTCTGCCATACTCTGAAATTAATAAAGTCTTTTAACTGCTGAACTGCGTCCGATATACTAAATGAATCCTTGAAATTCATTTTTATATTTATAATTTAGAGAATTATTGAAATGCACAGTGAAATTATACTTTTGATTAAAATGAACATAAAAGTTATACACAAAATTAGATGACTATGAAAACTAATGAATCAATCACTATAAATTGAATAACCAGTCGTATATTCGAATGAAATGTACCGTATACGTAATAATAAATTAAGGAGCCGTTTAGTTAATAGGATATGATGAGATATTTCAAAATTAAGTTTGAGTTAAATTATATCATGTTTGATTAAATATATAAAAAAGATCAAATCTATTACTCCCTTTGTTCTTATATAATTGTCATCATTTTAACAATTTAGGTAAGTTTATCATTATATATTTCATTTAGGACCCGTTTGGTAGGGGTATTAATCAAAATAGTTCATGGATTAAAATTTAGTCCAACAAAAACATTATTTGGTTACTTTATTCAACATAATCCATGGATTAGTTATACCTCATATAAGGTCGTATTTTATCCCTAGAAAAGGGAGGGATAACTAATCCAGGGTTTAACAATCCTTGGATAAGACCCCTAAATGACTAAACTATCCCCAAATCTATTTATTTTTTTGGAATTTAATGCTCTTTTTTATTTATATGAGAATATTTATAAATATTCTTTTAAAATCTTCAAATTCGTTCCATGTAATTTGATGATTTCACAAAGTAATATTTTTTTCTCCATGTTTGATTTGTTATATTGGGTAGATTTTTCGGTTTTTTTAAAAATGTAGTTCATCAATTGACCAGTTGAACTTTTTTTTTTTTAAAAAAAGCTTCGTATATTTGAACAATTTAAGTAGCCTTAAATCTATGTTAAGTTTAAGGTATATTCGATCAACAAAAATTTAGAAATATACCGTGCTATCAAGGATCTCTATAGTGGCATATCACACCTCAAAATTATTAATAATTTTTTTAATTTTAGTATTTAACTTGACAAGTTAAATGAAATATAAAATCTCATAATAACTTAAGGATATAATAGGAAAGAAATTTTTTCTGAAATTTTAAGCCAAACATAAGATTAAATGAGAAACAATGAACCAAACACTTGATAAAAGCTAATTATTGCATTACTAAACCCTTCATTAATAATTCCTGCATTACTAATACATGCATTAGTAATCCCTGCATTATGCATCTTTGTACCAAACGACCCCTTAGTGTTTTCTTGAAGTCAATTTTTATTTAATGAATAAATATAAATTAATTTGGCCAATAAACTTAAATTAGTTCTTCTTCTTTTTTATATTGATCAAATACATAAAAATTAATAACTTTTAAAAATAAAACAGAAAAAGTATTATTATTTATACATTAATTTTGTGAAAAGACAATATTGAAGAACAAACGGAGGAAGTATATTTGAATATTTCATCTTATCCTATGATACTTTATTTTACGTGATTAATTTAAAAATTATATTTTTAAATTTATAATTTCGAGATAACTAGATCCGCAATCCAATAACCCCCAAGTACATTGACCAAATTTTTATTTTTATATTTGTGTAGGACCATCCATACCTAGTTTTAGGTCTGTCCCCTTACCAAGAAAAAAGGGTGGGAGTTTTGAAGGTAGAAGATTAGGGGTTGGGAGTGGGCAGGTGGAGAAGAATGAAGGAACGTGTCTATATTTATGAATCTCACCTCAACACTTATTTTATTACATCTCCCAACCAATTCCCTTCCTCTATCAACATTTATCTAAGTCTCTCATATGATGCAATCAACTCCAAATTGTAATACATCTACATACATACTCTATTCAATAATATTGTAATACATCTACATACATACTCTATTCAATAATATTGATTTCACGTAGAGATTAAGAAGTAGTAAATGATAAAGGTAATTGATCAAATTATTATTATTAAATATAAGTCATCTATATATTGAAAAATGAATACTTGATAACAAGGATAGTTGAAATGATAAAAAAAGAAGGTAAAATAGATAGAAAATGATAAAGTATTCATTGATTTTATAAACTGAACAAATATTGTTTAACATCTCAAAATAGTATAGTCGACAAGTAAAGATGAACGGACAAATACTTTTTAATGATTTTTTTTTCATAAATGAATACTTTTTAAATGTTAGTAATATTTTGAATCATGAGCTTTTAGAGAAACTATAGAAAGAAAGAAAAAGAAGAAATTTATTTTCTTTTTTCAGAAAAAATAACGAATATATTTGAAACTTATTCGTCGTATTAAACCACATTAAAACGAAACGACAAGACAAGTACTATTCGATTAAATGAGGGTGAGACGAGTATTAATTTCACGTATCTTTCAATCTTTTTTATATGTTTCCTCAACTATAAATTGAAACAAAGAAGTTAGACAATTTTTGTTCACTATTAACTTTGTATATTTCTTAAAAAATTATAAATAAAAAAGTAAGTTTACTATATCACCTTTGATTATAATAAATATAATGTCTTAAAAAATATAATAGGAAAATGACTATAATTAATAATAAGGGTAAATTAGAAACTAAGTGTAAAAATTATCCATTTATTTTATAAAGTGAATAAATAATGTTGAATATCCCAAAATAATACAATGAACAACTATCATTGAACGAATAAATAGTTATAACTCCAAGATTTCATAAGTGTTGAATAAGCTATGCAAGTTTCTCCTTTATCATAGAGGGAGTTGAGTACGTTTTCCTTTTCCATACTAAGCGGGAAGGAAAAGAACACGAATACACCTTTTTGTCTGTGTGTGCATGAAAAAAATATATTATCCTATCCATTTCATTTTATTTGATTTTTATATTAAATATATATGAAAAGTACCCTACTTATTTATTTTAATATACTTTTTGTTTATATTATATTTAATATTAATAACTATATTGTAAAGTTAGCAGTCAAATTTAGGATTCCAAAATATTATTTAAAAATTAATATAAAAAAATACATTTTAATTAAAAAGATTAATACCAAATTAATTTAGTAACAATATCATATTTTTAAAAATTAAAAAATAAAATAATCGTATCGAAATTTTCAATTCCGTACCACTCCCATCCCTAAATGTTATTACGTCTTAGATTTAAGAGTCCAATATCATGCATCGTTCTTTTTAGTAAAAAAATTCATAAATAGTGTCGATTTTTGCAATAAATAGCCTATTGTACGACAAAACCCAAAATATAAATGAGTAAATGCTGATGATCTTGTGGTAGTTGAAAGCAATAATATCCCTTTGGTCCTCCATTAAGACACAAAATTATTGCTTGTCCATATTTATCTTGGGAAGTACTAAATGACCAAAATTTTTTAAAAACTATAATATTTTTTTTATTTTAAAATAAACTGATGTTTTTTTAATTTTTTAGTTAAAATATATTAAAGTTAAAAGGGTAAAAATGTTTAAAAAGGTAAAATATCATTCTGGTCAAATTTTCTGGCCAAAAAGATTTTTTCATTTATCTTTTGGCTAATTAATGTAGGTATACTTTGGTGTATATTTTGTAAATTAGATGGCTGAATATTTGACTCGTAACTATCCCTTGAGTATTTGAGGAAAAGTTTTACTCGCGGAATAAGTTATGCTGGGTTTTGATAATAATTTTGTTAAATTGTTTATTCATGGATAGTAAGACAAAATACATGAAAGATTATTATTTGAAAGAAGTAAATGAAGAGTTTGGGAAATAAAATATTCACTCTTGCATGTACATATATATATGGGATTCCCTAAGTTTTACTTTATATAACATTATTATTTTTGGAGAAACAAACTATTTTTTTCTGCTATTACAAAATTTCATAAATAATTTTGATTATAAAAAGTTGAAATGGGGTGAGTAGGTCAGAATATAGACACTTTGCCAAGCTAAAAGTTTAGTTGTCTAATTGATGATATGTTTAAAATTAAGATGAAATAATCTTTATTCTATTTGTCATCTTTTAGGTAATGAATAGTAACATTTTTTTTAATATTTAATATTTGTTACTCTCTCCGTCCCATTTTATGTGGCAACATTTCCTTTTTGGTCAGTCCCAAAAAGAATGTCACATTTCCTTATTTGGTAAGTATTTAAAGGTATAATTTCTCTTTTACCCTTATTGGTCCCACTTAATCTTGAAAAGAGTACTCCAATACATTTATTACGAGAGAGAAAAATAAGTCTATTTTTTTGAAGGGCAATTTGGTAAATATTTCAAAGTCTTTATCTATTTATTAAACTCCGTGCCCGATCAAATATTGCCACATAAAATGGGACGGAGGGAATACTATTTTTTGATAAGATGATTTATGGCTAGATACATTTTTTGGACTTATAGCCTGGGTGGGACCGCACCGCTTTTTTTCTTTTAATAAGAGAGAGTGAAAGACGCTAAGCACACTCTTATTTAATTATTTTCAAGTTTCCGACCCAGATTCACATTAATTGGGATAGAGACCAAGAGTGGGTCCCAGAGGAGTAGGGATGGTAGAGAAGAAGAAGAAAGAAATACAAGTGAAACAATAGAAATTTTGAGGGCAAAAATGGAAAGGAAAAAAAGGAACTAAATAGAAGAGGGACCTCAAACTGTTCTGATATTAATTTTCATACTTCAATTTTAGCTATTCAGTTATTTATTTTCCAAATTTTCCATCTTTCTCCCTTTGGTTTTCTTCTCTTACATACACTAAAAATAGAAAAGGGACCTTATAAGTACACAGTCCTACTAAGTTGGGAGAGTTGGCAAAATAGCCACTCTCAAAACTTATTTGAACATTTAAACGCAAGTCTTGAAAAATTAGTTATATAGACACTAATAATGACATCATCAATTATTCTTTCAAAACATACAAGACCAACTCCAAAGTTTTTAATATTACACTTTAGTCCCTCCACCTCTTTCAATAATTTTTTAATTTTTCCCACCATTTAATTTTAGATTTTTTTTAAAAAATAAAAATATTCAAGCCCAAAAAAAGCTTCTATTTTTCAGCCGTTTTCACCTACTTTTTTCGATTCCGATGATTTTTCCGGCGAAATCTTCCTCCTCACAACTGTAAATCTCCATTCTTGCTTATTGCCTTCATTGTTATTCCATTTTTTTTAAAAAAAAATTGTAATAAATATTTTTTCACCATTTTTACTAGCTTTAAATGCTTACGAATTTCACTCAATAAATACCTCATTAGTAGATAAAATTCATAGTTTAAAAGCCCTACTGATACATTTCTTCATTTCAGATATCTATTACATTCGATTTAATTTATTGACGTTTTTGTTTGGAGGTTTTCTTACCAATCCTCGCTCAGTTATAGACTGACACCGTAATCTAGTATCGATCATTGTGATCTATAATGACAGTAGTTGCAGTAATTGTTATTAATGGTTATTATATGGGTGTGTGTGAGAGGAGACTCCTAAATGTTGGATTTGAGAATCATGTGACAGTGAACATCACATTTTGTCGGAGTGATTCATACACGACATGGTTCAAATCATAATTGAGATGCGAGAAATTAGATTGCGATCCAAAAAAAATTGTGATTAGCTATCTAATGAATGAAAGGGGAAAAATACAACCGGAAACTAATTTTTAAATAGAACAAACATTTAACAGCAGGAATGAGTTGAAAATATTGGCAGACCAAGCGTTGACGAGGAATTCTTTTGATTATGCTACATTGAAGAATTGTAGTAAATGGTTCAAGGTGAAATATGTATCCCCTGATTGTGCCTGGATGCTGCGGGTGGGAAAGTATGAATGCTCGATCATATTTTCATTTATAAATATGTTGGTAATCACACCTGCAGCGTCGAACATGCCACGCACAACCATGAAGAAATCTCAATCAAAGTCATTATGTCGCATTATGTGATATTTGGATCGAAATGGAAATGGTCCAGACACTAAAGAAATTCAGAGAATTTATTTTCAAAGAATTTCATTATAGTTTGAGAATCTATGAGTTCTATTCACCTATGCATAAAGTCGACGCTATTTTATTGCGTACTCAAAATTAACTAATAATGTTATTCTTGTTGAGTTCGAATAGTGTATGCTACATGAATTACTATTCTTTCACCTCTGTCGATATCAAGTTCGAAAGAAATAAAAGAAAATGTGTTAAGGATGTCGGTGAGACTTTCAAGATCAAGAAAAGGAATAAGTATTCACTTTGTAATAGTTCTGGGCACAAGAGAACCATATGTAATAACAATAAATCCTAGATAGACTTGTCCCACTTTGTTTTTGTAACTCAAGGTAATCTATGTTTAGTGGCATGTTAGTTTTATCGACTTTATTCCCTTTCTATAATTAATAGACTAAAATATAGCATATATTATGCATATTGTCTATTCGATTTATGTATTACTTACTACATAATGTATTGAAAGTTTCTATATGATTAGATGAATTTATACTAAACAAATTAAATGATCTACGGGTCTACGATTGATTGAAATCATTATTATAAAAAAAACAATTAATTAATTAAAAATAAATTATTGAAATTTACACAACTAAATAAGCTTAAACAAGTCATAAGATCATATAAGAGTTCACATACATTGGAGACGATGATTAGAGGTGTGTAAGGATGAGTAGTGGTTAGACAATCAACATTCTTACAGTAATGTTGATCAAACACAAGTATATTATGAGGATTTCATTTGTTCAACCACAATTCATTCTCTTAAATCTCAAATTACTATGCGTAATTTATGCGGACTCTTATATGATCATATGACTTGTTTAAACTCATTTAGTTGTGTAAAATTTAATAATTTATTTTTTTATTAATTAACCATTCTCTTTTTAAAATTCTACTAGTTACGGTCTATACATGTGTATCATAATCTAGTAAGTTTATTATGGATGAAGTTCTTAGTATATGCTAGATTATTCTTAATTTCGTACTCAACTTCTTATAGTCAAGTATATTTATAAACTTACTAGATTAGGATAAATAACTACAATGTCTCAAGCATCTCAAACATGCAATGCAAAAAAGTTATTGCTCCATCTAAGTAAACGAGGAATGTGTTGCCTTCCGTTATGTATCTTTCGTTATGTTGTCTCTCCGTCTAAGTAAACGAGGAATGTGCAAAGGAGAATCTAAACACTTTTCGGCATACTTTTCAAGATGAGGAAAAGTCTCATATATCAAACCCTGCAATCAAGAGAAGAATAAATAATTTTTATAGAGTTCATGTATTACTGCATTAACAGATAAGAGTTTATAATAAATCAATAAGATGATAGATAATATGTACCAGAAAAATTCGTATAAAGCGTACAAGACATTATTCTTCTTATTAATTTTTTTTTTGTTTGTTCAAATCAATCTTCTTCTTCAAACAACTCTATGCTAGCTCAAACGACCTTTTTCCTAATGGATAATTCTCAACGAAATTTAAACCAACCACTATTTTGATTTGGTTTGAATCCACTTTCTTCGACGAATTTCTTGTCAACAACACCGAGTGCACGGATCAAACTAAAACACACTTCAACTTTTGCTCCTTTCTTAATTGGTTACATTTGATCAAGCTTATCAACCTTTCAATAGTGATGTTCTTGTTCTTGCTCACCTTGAAATAAATAATTCCACAATATTAAAGGACTTTGCTTGTTTTTTATTCACGGGGTATGCTAACAATTCAACCCTGTAATCAAAAGAAAATTTCTTTAAGTTGAAACAAGTTGGCTTATCATTCACGTAGAACTAGATGTCATGTAACTTTTTTTTTTATTCTTAGCACATCGCAACAACATATAACAGATCATTTATTTATTAAATTTAAAATATTTTGGCAAATGTCACAAGTGTTCAAAACACATTTGCTTGGAATCAACCTAAAGCTTTTGATCAATTAGAATTTTTCTAAAATGATCACGATATACCGTCATCCTTACTCTTACAAAAAATATATTCTAAAGTAATCAACTTCTTCGGTTTTATGTTTCTTAGTGCTGCAAGCAGTAGAAACATATTCTTTAATGATTTTCTATCTTTAGCCATGCTTTACAATCTAAGCAAAAACAAATTTGTAGTGATCAATCTATCGACCACTAGTCTATTAACTGAAACAGAAAAGTACTATATTAAACATGCAAAACAAGTTGCAGAAATTCTAGAAAGGAAGAATGCAAAAGACATCAACCAGAACACCACCAACATCGACTAAAACGCAGAAAAAAATTAAAATCGATAGACAATATAAACATATAAGTTCAAAAAAATTCTAATCATTATCTAAAGCAAAACACAATTAAAGATGCGGAATCAAGAACATGAACTCAACACATATCAATTTTTGATAAATTTAATCAAGACCAATCCAATTTTCGTAAAAATTCAAAATCCACTAAACTAAAATGCAACAAAAAAATAGTCAAATGGAGCTAAAATTGTTCGGAAAAGTAAAATGAACTTACCTGAGCATAAGAGGATGAATATTTCGACTTAGGGAAGAAGATCGGAGAAAAAAATATTTCAACTATTTGAGATACTAAAAAAAAAATAGGGAAGAAGAGAGGTTGAGAAGAGAGAAAAATTGTTGAATAATTAAATGAATTTAAAAAAAAAGGGAAATATTTAATAAAATATAAAAAGGGACTTTATTGTATTTTTATAAACTTGTATTTATCCCCCAAGTTCTAAAAGTGATGAAAAGGCCCTTGACCCCACAACCCAACCCCACTTTTTCACTTTTTCTTACCCTAATCCTAAAAATTAAATAAAAAAGAAATTAAGTGGCTATTGTTCAAATTAAGTTTTACAAGTGTCCCCCATGTCAATTATTCTCTACTAAGTTCTGTGTACATTAATCTACTCTTTCCAAACCCTACTTAGTAAGATTACAGTGATCAATTTGTTGTTGTTGAGAAATGTCAAAATAATTTGCCCCTCATTGTAATCCCATGGTAGATGAGGGTAAAGTGTAAGCAAACTACTTTGAAAATAGTGAGACTGTTTCTAATTAATAGACCCTCAACTCAAAGAAATACAGTTCGAAGATGTACAACAAAGAAATATAGAAAACATACGACAAATCATCCAGAACAATAATTACAACAAACTAATTCAATAGGCAAAATGCAAGAAATAACAAATAGTAATTAAAATCGAGAGACAAGAAACTACATGAATGTTACAACTACTAGTATGGAAGGATAAGCGAGACAATCCTCTACTATATATTATACTTCTACCTTAATTTGTATCTTTCACACAACTTTTTATCTACGATCATGTCATGAATTTAAATTCTAAAAACAAGAAATTTGGCCATTAAGGTCAATGAAGTAAACTAGTGTGCTATATAACTCTCAAAACATTAATGCAAGATTTAGTTATTTTTCGTAGGATTTAGTTTTAAGTGTGTTATTTTGTAAGGTTTACGGTTAGTTAGTAATTTGATCGTCCATCATATTTTATGTTGATTAGTTAACAAATAATTACGAGTTAGTTGTTTAAATAATTTAACCATGAGCTATTGCCAAACATCTCAAGTTATAATTACCAACATAATTTTGAGTTTTTGATATCAATAATGAAACTTTATTTTTTCCTTTTTAGAAGAAATAACGAATGTACATGAAATTTATTTATCGTATTAATCCTTGTTAAAACGAAACAACAGAACAAGTACCTATCATTTGGATTGTCTCAATTTATGTGATACATTTCATTTTTTGAGAGTCAAACAAGGAATTTACGCATGAAATCTTCAATTTTTTGAAATGAAATTTATATATTTATAAACTACATAAAAAATATATATTATAAGTCACAATAATTGACAATTCAAAATATTTAAGATAAAATTTAAACTTGTTTGAATCTTGAAATCTAAAATGTGAAATAATAAAAAGAGGAATAAAGAGACAAAAGTGAAATAATTCATAGTAGAGAGCGTTATCGTCGAATTGGAGTACGAATTTGAATTAGTGTTCGTTTGAATTGACTTATTTTGAGTGTTTTTAAGCCAAAATAACTTTTAAGCAGTTTTAAAGTGTTTGAATAAAGTAAAAAAATGCTTATAAACACTTATTTTAAAGTTAAAATAATAAAAATAAATCAAAAGCCAAAAGTCAATCTAAACGGGAGAAAACCAAAAAAGAAGAAGTGAAATATGGTAGAAACTTTTGAGGGGAAAAAAATGAAAGCCACAAAAAAAAAAAAAGGGGAAAAAAAAAGAAAGAAAGAAAGAGTAAGTTGTGTCAAATTGAAGAGTGGCCTAACCCTTAAAAACATTTTCGCCCACAGGAGCCTCTTTCTGTCCTGTTGTGTAAAACAAGGTATTCCCATCTTTCTCCCTCTGGTTTTCTTCTCTTACAGTTCCATATTTGATTTACAAAGTATCTTTTCTCTTTTCGTTTAATTTAAAGTTGAAGGATAAAAAGTACTACTAGTATTTTGGAACTTTAAAATAATTTGCCCCTTCTTTATTGATTTAAATTATAAAACCAAGAAATTTTACTTGTTTTTTAAGTGTGGAAAAAAGTTTATCTTGGAAAGTAAAACATGTAGGAATTGATCATGTCTGAATATGAGTATGCTAGCTAGGACCTATGATGTTAGGGATTATTTGATTCAGGGGATAAATTTTACCTCAAAAATTATCCCATTAAACTTGGGGTTATATTATCCCACCTTTCAGGTATGATAAATTAGTCCAGGGATTATAGTTCCAGCCTTCCAGGATTATAATGCCGAGATAACTTAGTCTACGACCCCTTAGAGATAACAGCTACCAAAGAGACAAGAAAAATAGGAAGTTTAACTATGCATGACTGGTTGGAATCGTTTGTTGTACTATTTTTATTTTTTATGACAAGGAAAATCCACAGCCGCTACCCTTTGGGTGCGCAACCTCCGCTCCTATGCAATAGCATGTTTGTTGTACTAAGTATGACCACAAACATTCATATAGAAGAAAATCATGAGAGACCATGTTTTGCAATGGATGCAAAACCTTTTTTTTTTGTTTGTGTTTTTTGATTAATTACTTATAGCGTATAACCGGAAATGTTCCATGAATCTCGTTGGAAGGGAAGGTTTTCCTTATCACCATATATACCGTCTTGTTCTTACTCCAGATGTTCCTTGCATTTGGTATTTTATCGAAATTGTAATTGATGAGAACTCTGTTCTTATATGTTATAGAGTATCTTATGCCTGTGGAGTAAGACTTTGACCTCATACAGTACCATCCTTTGTTCAATATTATGTTTTTTTACGCCCCTCAAAAAGAACATATCTCGTTTATCTTCCTTGCAGAAAGCAATGGTAGTCGCAGTTTGTGCTTCACCCCTTGTTTTTGTACCTTCATCACCATTTGCTGCCTCCAGGAACTTAAAGAAACAATGTAGTAACACCATCATTAGTTTAAACATTGGTCTTCAAAGTAATAGTAGTAGCAAGTCCAGCTGTATCACTATTAGCAGCATCAAATGCTCTGCCTCGTCTACCTCCGCCATTGTTTCAAAGGAGGAAGAACCGTTGCCACTTGAGGTGAATGAGATTAAGACAATGTGCAAAACTTGGGTATGGAGAGGTTACAACATAAATTACTTGAGTTATCAAGGGTGCAACAACGACACTTCTCGCCCTTCTCTACTCCTAGTTCATGGTTTTGGTGCCTCTGTTGCCCATTGGCGTAGGAACATTGCCACGCTTGCTCAAGATTACACAGTGTATGCTATTGACCTCCTTGGTTTTGGTGCTTCTGACAAGCCAGAAGGATTTGCATATAACATGGAAACTTGGGCTCAGTTAATATTGGATTTCGTGAACGAAGTTATTCAAAGACCAACCGTATTGGTAGGGAACTCTGTCGGAAGCCTTGCTTGTGTAATAGCTGCTGCAGATCCTTCTCAAACATCCGTTCAAGGGCTTGTTTTGTTGAACTGTGCTGGAGGCATGAATAACAAGGCAATTGTTGACGATTGGAGGATTAAGTTGCTATCGCCTTTACTCTGGCTTGTTGACTTCTTATTGAACCAAAAATCAATCGCTTCTGCAATCTTTAATCGGGTCAAACAGAGAGAAAATCTAAAGAATATCTTGTTGTCTGTCTATGGTAACAAGGAGTCTGTGGATCATGATCTGGTGGACATTATTAGGACACCAGCAGATGCTGAAGGTGCGCTTGATGCTTTTGTATCCATTGTGACAGGTCCACCAGGACCAAACCCAGTGCAGTTGATCCCAAAAATGACATTGCCTATACTTGTGTTATGGGGTGATCAAGATCCATTTACTCCGATCGATGGCCCTGTTGGTAGATACTTCTCATCCTTACCTTCTCAAAAACCAAATGTGAGTTTATTTCTTTTAGAAGGTGTGGGACATTGCCCTCATGATGACAGACCTGATCTTGTCCATGAGAAGCTGCTTCCTTGGTTAAGCAATTTACCAGTGGCAGATAATGTTGTTACATGATTATCCTAATCCTTCTCTTTGAATGAGATTACAACTGTATGTTATACTTTTTTGATTGATCTTCATGTATAGAGGACATTGACTTGTAAATCTTGTTACAAAGAATACATTTGTTGGAGCAAATTTAATTATATAAGTCACCTTTGCATATAAAAGGTTCTTGGATTTGATATGGCCAAAACATTGGGTCATTAATTTGATATGGCCAATTCCCTGCTAAGGACTGTATACAGTAGAATTGAGGTCCACCACTTTATCTTCATTTAACGAGCTCCAACTACATAAAGATTTGTATATAGTATATAGTAAATTTCTTACACATATGAAGGATAAGCCTCAGTAGAAGGAGGCATTCAAGTGAAATATTCGATGCACGCACATGCAAACCAACACCACAATTACAACATATCCAGTGTAGACCAAAGTGAGGTCTAAGAAGGGTAGAGTGTACTTACCATTATTCATATCCTGCAAAGATCAGCGCAAATTCAAGAAGTAAAAAAAAGATGCAGCAAGAATGCATATTTCGTTACTCATGAACCTTAAAGGTACATGTATGTCATCACATAACATTATGCATAACTACAATATTCACAAAGTCAAAGATACAAAGCTCTCGTAACATTTTCGAGGGGCAATTTGTGCACTCTTAAGAAGCATATGCTCAAAATTAAAACAAAGGCAGATGCCTATATTCCATCCTTTCAAAGTGACACTGGCTGATCCAAATTATGAATGACTGACTGGTATTTTATCTCCAGAAGCAATGCTGGCTCATAACCTTTTCCTCAGCTTTCAAGTATGAGTCCATCCAACTTCCTCGCGTTCCCTGAAAAATAGAAAAATCAACACATGCACTTACGAAACTAGAATTGTTGACATATACATGGAGTATAATTTTAACAAAATCATGAACAGATAACAGGTCAAGGCAAAAAGGCACTAGTGAATGATCTAACAGACAATCATTCGACACCCAATCATGGACCAGCACATTCCAACAAACAATAATTTAATCAAGAGATGCATTTTCAGTTAGAACTCATTCATTAACACCTTTATAAAGAGAAACAACACAAAAAGGAACCTAAACAGCGGAAGAAAAAGACAGTGTATCTATAAGAGCTTGAAATACAAATGCTGCTCTGCGAGTCCACGTTTCAAATGCAAGCTAAATATGAAATTTCAGTTCTTTATCCTCATCAAACAGAAAAATGCTTTGAGCTCAACCTGAAGATCAGGGCAACATTCTGATGAAACCAAACCATTATAAATTATAATGCAGCCAAATTGGTTAGATTGAGCAACAAAAACTGCTCTCAAACAAAGGCGGATATAATAAACTTTGAAGTCATTCAAGAAATTATCTCATTGCATTAGCACATACACTAGTAAGTTGCAATCATATATATATATATATAT
>JAJOOO010017178.1:0-28565 GCA_029582685.1 Solanum piurae | reverse complement strand
TTCAAGGACCCTTATGTTTAAGAGTTTCTTTAAGTTCATTGTACTAGATAGTAGTTCCTTTTGTATTGTAAGGGATGTGTCCCTCTTGTGTTGTAGTCGTGTTTTAAGATGGCTACTTTGAGACGTAGTATTCCGATTTTGTATAAAGGTTTAAATGAAGTGACTTTCTAAGTCTTGTGTTATATTATGAAAAGTTTTAAATTTTCCGCTATTTTTCTATGATAATGCAATAACGAATGCTAAGGGCTTGTATAAGACCTCCGAGAGGTCGAATACGCCGGTAACGACTAGGGGGTACTCTCGGGTCGTTACAGTAACCTGAACGAAGATATAGTTTGGACAAATTGTTAGCCCCTTGAAGTTGATCAAACAAGTCATCGATTCTAGGAAGGAGATACTTATTCTTTATAGTCACCTTGTTCAATTGGCGGTAGCCAATACACATTCTAAGGGACCCATCCTTCTTTCTAACAAACAATACCGGAGCACCCCATGGAGATATACTTGGTTGAATAAAGCCTTTGTCTAACAAATCCTTTAGTTATTCCTTCAATTCTTTCAACTCGGCCGGAGCCATCCTATAAGGAGGAATGAAGATAGGTTGCATATCCGGTATGAGATCAATGCCAAAATCTATTTCCCATTCGAGAGGAATGCTGGGCAAGTCATCGGGAAAGACTTTTGGAAACTCACTCACCACGGGGACCAACTCTAAGGAAGGGGTTTCAGACCCAACATCCATAACCCTAACAATATGGTAAATACACCCCTTGGAGATCATTCTCCGTGCTTTGATACAAGAAATTAATTGACCTCTAGGGATAGAATTTCCCCCTTCCACTCTAAAGTAGACTCATTTGGAAATTGAAACTTGACCACCCGAGTCCAACAATCAAAAGAGGCATAACATGCATGCAACCAATCCATACCCAAAATTACATCAAAATCTAATATGTCTAACTCCACTAAATCAACCAAGGTAACTTTATGGGACAAAGAAATAGGACAACTCCTATAGACTCTTTTTGCCACAACCGAGTCACCAACCGGGGTAGACACCGAAAAAGGTTCTTCTAACACATCGGGGAGTATTTCAAATTTCATAGCCACAAAAGGTGTAACAAATGACAAAGTGGCACCGGGGTCTAACAATGCATATACATCAATGGAAAAGACTTGTAACATACCGGTCACAACATCCGGGGAGCTCTCTTGGTCACCTCGGCATTGAAGAGCATAAAAGCGGTTCTTCTTGGGAGCATTGGAATTTAAACCACTAGGAGGGACTTGCTTGCCCTCTCTTCCTTGAGCCCTTAGCATGGGAAAATCTCTCTTCATATGGCCACTTCCCACAACTATAGCAACCATCCATGCCAACTAGGTACTTACCATCATGCTTTTTACCACATTTTGCACAATTAGGCCTATCAACATAAGAACCACCGTTATTACCTCCTTGTGGCTTAGGGTTAGACACCTTATCTTTGTTAACCCTTGGAGTACTAGAGGAGCCTTGGTTGGAAAATCTCTTCTTCAACCTTGGTCTACCTTGACCCTCAAATTTACCCTTAGAAGAATTCCCATCATCGATCCTTGCCCTCTTTACCTCTCTACTCTTCTTCCTAAGCCTTGTTCCCTCAACTTGTTGAGCGTGCACCATTAGACGTGAGATATCCATATTATCATGGAGCATTGCCGCACGACATTCTTCTTCAATCGAGTCGGACACACCCGTCACAAACCAACTCATCTTATCCCTTGGATTAGCCACCAAATATGGAGCATACTTGGACAACTTAGTGAATTTTAAAGAATATTCTTGAACACTCATACCTCCTTGACGAAGGTTGATAAATTCCTCCACCTTTGCTTCCCTCTTATCTCATGGAAAGAACCTATCAAGGAATACTTTCTTGAACACCCCAATCTATGGGACCCACTTCAACCGGCCTATTACCCTTCCTTTGAGTATACCACACTTAGGCCACATCCTTCAATTGATAAGCGGCTATTTCCGCTTTCTCAATAGAAGTCACCCCTATAGCATCAATTATCTTATAGACCTCTTCCACAAACTCTTATGGATCTTCACCCACTTTAGAACCAAAGAACATAGGAGGGCTCACTCTTGTAAAGTCTCTCAACCTTGAAGCCATGGTGTTCACATTAGGGTTGACATGGGGACCAACCTCCCTATTGGCTTGAGCCGCCATAGCTTGGGCTTGAGTTGTCACAGATTGAGCTTGAGCAGTCATAACTTGAGTCAATGTTTGGAGAGCCGCCCTGATTTCCACATTTGTCATAGCCCCCTCATCATTAAGATCTTGAGGAACTTGAGGCTCTTGAGGACCTTGGGGAGGAACTCTCTCATTCACATTCTCCTCTTCCGTCCTTCTTATGGTTGCCCTTCTTGTATTCATATACGATATACATAAGAAAAGGGTTAGGAAAAGGATTTCATGGAGTTAAAACTCTAAGAAATGACTAAAGAGTAATGAAAGAAGTGAGATTTCCTAAGCATCTTATAACCTCTCATTCATAAATGTGGCGCGCTTCACACTTATGAACAAGACTCTACTAGACGTGGTTCATGAGATATCATCCTAGAATCATTCTAAACCTTGTGCTCTGATACCATGTTTTCATGACCTAGGGGTACCCCTAGACGTAACATGGCGTACTCGACCCCGAAGGGGTCTCATACAAGCCTTAGCATAATCATAAACATAGGTAATTGAAATAATGCGGGATTTAAAACTTTTACAATCAAAGTCATATCTTTAATATCCAAAAATAAGAGTATAACATTATCTCAATGAACCATCTACTACAATAGAATCTCAAATAAGGTCATAGACTTTTTACAATAAAGTCTCTAAGTAGAACATATGAAAGGAAACTAGAAATAATGTCTCTTGTCCTCGAACCATGAGGACTCACCAAGGAAATTAGAGAATCGATCCAAGACTTCAACTAAAGAGAAGCAACCTCAACGACCGGGACCTATACTTATAGAAAAGGTAGAACATATGTGTTAGCACAATTAATGTACTAAGTATGGAAGCTATGCATAGAAATCCTTAAAACATGCATAAAAGGCACATTTAGTTGAAACCTTGCATTTATCAAGTTTAAAATCCATCATGCACATTTGTGAAGAAACATAAGTCAAACATATCACAAGCAACCACACAGTTATACTAGTGCAATGCAAAGGTAAGATCCCATAACCCTACCAAGTGCCAAGCACCACTTTTACATCACCAACATCATACATATCTTACCTTGACCTCATAATTATCCAACATTCCTAGACCATGAAAATTCATAATCATAACTTATAGCAACTAAAGTCATCCTTAACAACAATACATATCATACATGTATAATTCATAAGTCTTCATAGAATATGAGAACCTTACCACAACCACTCTTGAAGCCTACTTGTGCAATGCATAAATGGAGTCCCACACCCCTATTCATACTAAGAACCCTTGAATTATCCAAACCCTAGTTCCAATGACACCTTTCTTCTTTCTTGTGTTTTAGAGAGAGAAATATTGAGAGGAAGAGAAATTTTAGTTTTGATTTGGGTGTTTGTGAAGAACGACTTAGTCTAGGGGATTTTGACTTAGAAACAACTTATATAGTACCCTTAAAAATACCCAAAACAACCCCACTTCAATTGGACTAAAAAGGAATTGACTTAACTAGCCTTCATTAATTGAACCCGTCCAAGTGTCACGAGTCGTGGTGAGGACCACGACCTGTGGTCTTGCCCGTGAAGGTGAGGTAGTACCTAGGCTTTTGGTGCATGAAGCCTACCACGAGCCGTGGTCCCTCTCTTGGTGCTTTAGGTAGTAGCTAGGCTACTTTGTTCCCAAGCCACCATGCCTAAGTCACCTTCACGAAGGGTTCTATGAGCCGTGGTCCATTCCGTGAAGTTGAGGTAGTGGCTAAGTTTTTGGGTGGCTATTCTACCATGGTCAAGGCATGTCCACGAGCCCCCTGCAAGAGCCATAGTGAGGACCACGATCCGTGGTCCCACTCGTTAAGGGTGAGGCAGTGTGCTAAAGCTAGGGGTAGCCTTGGCCATTGGCTTTGGCTTGACCCCTTTGCCTTGGCACTTGCCCCTTGACCTTAACTCAAATAGACCTCTTTTGAACCCTAAATGATCTTGTAACATACGGGTAGTCATTTTATTATTTTTAATCCTTACTTTTAGGCTCTAGTTCAACCTACTATTTTCTGGGGTGTTACAATCTGGGGCGTGACAGTAGGTGTAGTCCGTGGTTGGCCTGTCTAGAACTGGTCTGAGGGCCAAGAACCACGACATGACCAATGGACCGTTTGTTAGACCACGGAACGCGGTTCAAAGCCCCAAAACATAGTTTCTGACCTCCATCAACGGCCGCACTGGATGGTCCGTCGTCCTGACCTCGTTCCGTTGCTGGTGTCTGATGGGTCACAACAAGCAGTTAAGTTCAGGGGTAGTTGGGTCTTTTCCTATTTAATTAGTTCCTATACTATGTCATTTTGCCTATGTTTAGGACCCCTATATAAGTTTTTCTATCCCCAAATTCAGCCCATTCACTTCATTCTTCCAAATTCATAAAAGAAAACCGAATCTCCTCTCAAATAATATTCTCTCTAAAACTTGAAGAAGATGAAGAAGGATTCACCTAGGGTTCAATCTAAGGTCTCAATTTCTCCATTGAAGGCTAGCATTTGGATTCAAGGTATGATAGTTTTCATCCATGGGTTCCTTCCATCCATGGAGTTCCAAAATTCCTCTATTTCAAAAGGTAGAATTCCCTAATTGAGTTAGGGCTTTGTTCAATTGTCATGAGTTCTTTTCACTATTAATTTAAATGATTGAATTATGATCTTATATGCATGAATTGATGGAATACTATGGTTGTATGATGTTTTCCCCTATGAACCCATGTAAGCCCCATGTTTTCAAGTGATGAATCATATGATGTGGGATTTTGATCTTAAATGAGGAGTTTTATGAAATTAAGCATGTATTACTAGTTTTACATGAATTTATGATGAAATACATACCTAACCCATGTTTCCTAAGCATTGATGATTGAAAGTGAGTTTTGAACTTTAAGAAGTAAATTATGGATTTATGCATTTTCTTATGAAATCTATGCAAATGTTTTAAGGGTGCTTTGAGAGTAAAGTACCAATGATGATGATCATGATGTGTTATTAAAGGGACATTTCTAATGTACACATAAAATCAAGATGTTAAAGGTTTTCTCACATATAAAGGACTCTTAGGTTGGACTTTCTCTCCTAATTGAATCAAAGAGTAAGAGCTATCCTAATGAATTTAGCTTGGATTGGTTGTCCAAGGACACATTTCCATTGATAATGAGAATAAGTAAGAAAAACTATTCTGTGGGATTTATGCTTAGCACTGAGAGGATATTGAAATTTAGATGGAAGCTCTTCCGCTAGTAGAGGCCGAGTTTCTAGAAGCAATCTTATGAGATGGAAGCTCTCCCGTTAGCAGAGGACGGATTTCTAGTAGAAATCTCCTTATCCCTTAACTATGTTCCCCCATAGGTTTATTAGCTAATAGATCCACTTAAGCTAGAAGTTTAGGATCGTTACCTTGGCAAGTAGGACAACCCTTTCCTGTGTGGGAGACACCGAGGGATCATGTTATAGCTCACATGGTCTCTATGTCAGTTAAGGCTAATTTCCCACTTTAATAATGAACTAAGGTTACTCAAGTAGTATATCATATGTTTTCAAAGGCTTTAAAGATGATGTTAGCTTGCATTGACCATGTTTTTATGAAGTATAGTTTCTAACCCCTTTATATCATGTTTTAGCTTGGTCAATTGCATGTCATGAAATGAAATGGCCCTTTTTTGAATATTTTAAATTTTTTATGCATGGCTATCATACTTGTTACATTGTTTTGTACTAACACATACTCTTGCCTACATTTCCCTAAATGTAGGGTCCGACAGTCAAGTTCCCGAGTTTTGTGGCTAGAGGTTGACTTGAGATATTTCTCGAGCTTTGGTGAGTCCTCATGCTTTGAGGATGGGTTTCATTGTTTTAGTTTATTTCATCTATATCTCTTTTGAACATGATATATGATCTAGGCCCAATTTCATTTTATTGTATTAGATGGCTATGATGAGACAATTATTTTAGACTTTACTTTTCTTTTATAAAATGTTTTGGACATGGACTATTGTTTGATTCTTATTGTTATATTTCTTATGTAATGAGGGCTAAGTGGCTTGTATGGGGTCCTTCACGGTTCTATATGCTATCTTACATCTAGGGGTTCCCCTGGGTCGTGACAAACTTGGTAATCAGAGCACAACATTTAGAATGGTCCTAGGATGTCTCATAAGCTACATCTAGTAGAGTCTTGTTCATAAGTGTGAAGCGCTTCACATTTATGAATGAGAGGCTACTAGATGATTAGGAAACTCGACTTCTTTCATTAATCTTAAGTCGTGTGATACAGTTTAATTGTACAAAGTCTCTCTCCTAATCCTTATCCTATGTTCTTCAGGATATGGCTACCCGAAAAGCTTATGCTAGAAGGAATGTGAGGGAGAATGCGGAACAAGAAGCTCCTCCCCAAGCTCCTTATGTTCCGGTCGATCCTTTGGCCAAAAAGTGTCTAATGCGGAGCTTAGGGCAACTTTTCAAGTGTTGGCTCAAGCCGTGACGACTCATGCAAATAGGGAGGTTGCGGTTCCCGTAAGTCCACATGTGAGTACGACGGCTTCTAGAATGAGGGACTTCACAAGGATGAATCCTCTAGAGTTTCATGGTTCTAGGGTTGAGCAAGATCCTTAAGAGTTTATTGATGTGGTTTATAAGGTTTTGATGATCATGGGAGTGACGCTGGTGGAGAAGGCAGAGTTGGTCATTTATCAATTGAAAGGTGTTGCTCAAACTTGGTTTAACCAATGGAAAGATAAGAGATCAGAAGAAGCGGGTCCTCTTGATTGGGAGAAGTTTAGAGGTGCATTTCTTGATAGGTTCTTTCACCTTGAGATGAGGGAAGCTAATGTTCTTGAGTTCATGAACCTTCGACAAGGAAGTATGAGTCTGAGGGAATATTCTCTAAAGTTCACACAATTGTCTAGATATGTTCTGGCAATGGTTACTGATTCAAGGGATAATATGAGTAAGTTCATTTCGGGTGAGTCCAAAATGGTGGTTAAAGAGTGCCGAACCGCAATGCTCATTAATGACATGGACATTTTTCGTCTCATGGTGCATGCACAACAAATTTAGGTGGAGAAACTTAAGGAAATGCCTAGAGAGGTAAAAAGGGGTAAGACTGGAGATGGAAATTTCTCACTTGCAAGGTCCGATGGACATGGTCATCCTAGATTTCGGCTATGGTTTTCCGGTCAAGGTTCCTCCAATACTCCTCCCAAGTTCAACAAAGATAGGGTGTCTAACTCTAAGCCTCAAGGAGGGAATGGCATTGGATCTTTGTTGCCTATGTCTACTTATGCTAAGTGTGGTAAGAAGCATGAGGGCTGCCTAGCCGACACAGATGGTTGCTTTAGTTGCGGTAAGAGTGGTCACAAAATGAGGGATTGCCCAATACTTACAGAAAAAAGAAGAGAGGGCAAGCAAGCTCCTCCTAATGGTTCAGGTTCCAATGATCCTAAGCAAAACCGCTTCTATGCCCTTCAAACTCGGGGTGAGTGAGAGGGTTCTCCCAATATGGTTACTGGTATGTTAAAAAGTTTTCCAAATAGATGTATATGCTTTTCTTCATCCCGGTGCTACTTTGTATTTTATGAAGCGCTATGTGGCTATGAGGTTTGATGTTCTTCTGGATGTGTTGATAGAACCTTTTTCTGTCTCTACTCCTGTTTGTATTCTATTGTGGCTAAGAGGGTCTATAGAAAGTGTCCCATTTCCTTGTCCCGTAGAGTTACTCTTGTTGACTTGGTAGAGCTTGATATGTTATATTTTGATGTTTTCTTGGTATGAATTTGTTGCATTCTTGTTATGCTTCGATTGATTGTAGGACTCGTGTAGTCAAGTTTAAATTCCCAAATGAGCATATCCTAGAGTGGAAGGGGGGAAATTTTATGCCTAAGGGTTAGTTTGTCTCTTATCTTAAAGCTAGAAATATGATTTCTAAGGGTCGCATTTACCATCTAGTTAGGGTGAGGGATGTTGATTCTGAAACCCCTACTCTTGAGTTGGTCCCCATTGTAAATATGTTTCCAGAAGTGTTCCCAGATGATTTTCCCGGTATTACTCCTGAAAGGGAAATAAGCTTCAGTATTGACCTTTTCCCAGAAATGCAACCTATTTCTATTCCTCCTTATAGAATGGCTCTGTCAGAACTTAAGGAGTTGAAAGAATAATTGAAGGATTTTTTTGATAACGGTTTCATCCGATTGAGTATCTTTCCATGGGGTGCTCCAGTTTTGTTTGTTAGAAAGAAGGATGGTTCTCTTTGTATGTGTATTGAATATCGTCAGTTGAACAAGGTGACCATTAAGAATAAGTATCCTCTCCCAAGGATAGACGATTTATTTGACCAATTTCAAGGGGCAAGTTATTTCTCTAAGATTGATCTCCGATCGAGGGTGAAGGAAGATGACATTTTGAAGATGAATTTTCAAACTCGGTATGGTCATTATGAGTCTTTGGTACTGTCATTTTGATTGACTAATGCTCCGGCAACGTTTATGGATTTGATGAATAGGGTGTTTAGACAATACTTTGACATGTTTGTGATTGTGTTCATTGATGATATATTGATCTATTCTAGAAGTGAGAATGATCATATTAATGATTTGAGGATTGTGTTGCGAATTCTCAAGGACCAACAACTCTTTGCTAAGTTTAGCAAATGTGAATTTCGGTTAAGGTCCATAGCATTTCTTGGTCACATTGTTTCGAGTAAGGATATTGAGGTAGATCCTATTAAGACAAATGCGATCAAGAGTTGGCCTAGACCTCTAACTCCTTCGGATATTAGAAGCTTCTTGGGTTTGGCCGGTTACTATAGAAAGTTTGTTGAGGGATTTTCCTCAATAGCATTTCCTTTGAAGACTTTGACTCAAAAGAAGGCTAGGTTCATCTAGGTCGAAGCTTGTGAAAAGTGTTTTCAAAAATTGAAAGATAGAGTTACTTGCGCTCCGGCGTTGACCTTACCGACAAAGACAAATGGTTTTGTGGTTTATTCTGATGCCTCAAAAATTGAACTACGGTGTGTGCTTATGCAAAATGGGAAAGTTATCGCCTATGCTTCAAGGCAACTTAGGATTTATGAGAAGAGTTATCCTACCCATGATCTTGAATTAGAGGCAATTGTTTTTGCCTTAAAGATTTGGAGGCATTATTTGTATGGAGTTCATGTTGATGTGTTTACCGACGACAAGAGTTTGCAATATGTGTTTAACCAAAAGGATTTGAATCTTTGCCAAAGAAGGTGGCTTGAGTTATTGAAAGATTATGACATGAGTGTTCTCTACAACCCTGCTAAAGCTAATGTGGTAGCGGATGCTATTAATTGGCTATCTATGGGTAGTACCGTATTGAGGAAGATATGAAATAGTTGGTTCGAGATGTGCATAGATTGGCTTGGTTAGGTGTTCAATTAGTGACTCCACCAAGGGTGGTGTTATGGTTCACAATGGTTCTGAATCGTCCTTTGTGGCGTATGTGAAAGCCAATCAAGGTGTTGATCCAATTTTGGTAGAACTAGAAGAAGCGCTGCTTAAGAAATCCGTCGAGGTTTTCTCGTAACGGGGAGATGGTGTGCTTAGATAAGGTCATTTATGTGTTTCGAATATTGATGACTTGAGGGAAAATATCTTGAAAGAAGCTCATAGTTCTCGGTATTCCATTAACCCGAGAGCTACCAAGATGTACCGTGATTTACGGGAGGTCTATTGGTGGAATGGGATTGTCACGCCTCGAGGCTACCCCCTGGACGTAAACACGGGACCTAGGATCATGAGTGAACCCAAGATAACCCTGTGCTAACATATTATAAGCAAACTAAATATATCTACAAAAAAGATGAACTAATGCGGAAACTTAATCATGGAATAACTGAATGATGGGGAATACCCAATACTGGTCTGAATATATATAAAATCCTAAGAGTTTAGTGATACTGAACAATCACTCAAAAACTAACATTTAATCTAAACTATGTCTGAAAAAATCATCTAACTGCCTAGAGTTATTGGGACATGTCCCATCTAACCCTAGCAAAACTGAAACTGAAATGAAAGACTAAATCTGAAAACATGTCTATTATCCTAGAAGTATGAGGACTCACCACTAAAGTTACTGAATGTGGATCGGGAACCGATCTACGCGCTATCTGGATGTTGAGGACCTGAACCTACATTATGAAAAGATGTAGTGCAGAGTATGCGTTAGTAGTTGGAAGGTATTGAGTATGAAGGATAGGATAAAAACTGAACAAAACATATAAGCTAAACAAAGCATAACTGAGCAATGACATAATCTGAACATGATAGAAATACTAATATATACTGAAAAGAATTGAACTGAAGGCAATGACCAAGTACATAACATGCTTAGACTAAATACTGAAGTATAACTGAAAAACTAGTCAAATACACTAGAGTCTAACTATGGAAGCTACTAATAACTGACATAACCACCACGTGAGCTAACTGCGGTGTCCGATGTATACACCCCATCAAAGGGCCCGATATACCTTGTCAGGGGTATAAAGGCATGACTGGCGTGATCACAAAAACTGATGCCCACAGAGAGGACTTAACCTACGGGGGCACGTTGTTCTAAGACTATGAGGGTACACTGAAACCCTAGTCCATTCGGTGCTAAGCCTACTCCCAACTGAATATGTATATGATACATTATAACTGAAATACTGAATAGCTCAAAATACTGACATGTAAATCTGAGAAAGTAACAATTATATACTGATAATGTGACATTTGAAAACTGAAGCATGTATATCTGTTTAACTAACCTAGCATGTGTAATTCTTGAACTAAGAGAATCTACACAACTAGGGTTTTGAGTTTCATCCAAAGAACTACACCACGATTCCATGAAAACATGATAATCTGATTAGGAATACTCTAACAACTAAATCACAACTAATATCTAAGGTTTTAGAAATCCTAGGTCTATGAAGGATATAGCGAATCAAGAATCTAACTGAATTCTAGGGACCTAGTGGATGAAAGGAATCCACCAGTGAAATCCCACATACATAGTGACAAATTTTACGGAGATATCTTTCGATTTCAGGGATGGAACTGAAGAAAACCTGCTACATTCTTGGAAGGGTTGGGTCACCTCTTTTCTCATCTTTCGCTCTAGGTTTGATGAATTTTGGTGAATAAAGGTTTTAGTTATGTTATGGCTAGGTTATCAGGCTTAAACTGAGTAAAACAACGTAGTTTAGGCACCAAATGACGTAGTTTCAGTGCCCAACACATAGGGGAAAGGACCAAAATAACCCTGACTTAATTCTGACAAAGCCCATCCATGGAGGAAATGATGGTCCATCATTTGGACTACCGATCGTTATTTGGGTTCGTCGTTCATGATCTACCCGATAGGGCTTCACTAAAACGAGCATCACTTCTTACTCCGAGATGGGATTTTAGCAAACTTGGTTGCGTTGGAAAGAGGATTCAATTATCTTTCATTTGATAGGTCATGGGCCACCTAATTCCTTGTGTGCTAAAAGTTATGACCGTTTGAAGTAAACCCAAGAGCAATTTCCCTCTAACTGGATGGTCACCCTCACCTATTGTCCATAGGTCTAACCACGGACCGTACATGTCGACCGTGGGTTGTATCAGAGGCTATAAAGGTTTGGGCCTTAATGACGGAACCCCAGCTACGGTCTGTGGTCCCACCTACGGTGCGTGGGTGGTTTTGTTGGTACTGACACCAGATTTTTTGAAACTAGGATTTTCTTCGTTTTGAGATCCGAGGTGTTACATTATATCCCCCTTGGGAACATTCATCCTCGAATAACGTCTAAATTAGCTGAGTATGGAGGGAAGGAGTTGAAATCCCTCCCACTAAGTACTACGTACTGATATCTGACTGAAGTGAGTTCCAACAACATGCAAATATGCTGAAATATAAGTACAACTGAAGGAATAAGTACTAATACTGAATTCACGCATAAGTAAACGGAGAGACTGGAGAGGAAACTATATTCTCAAGCTGAAACAGAATCAGATGGAAAGAGATGAGGACACTTGGCCTTAATGGCTACTTCTACTTTCCAAGTAGCTTCCTCTACGGACTGGCTCCTCCAGGAAAACCCAATCATCTATCCCAAACTCTAAGTTCCTTCTCCTTACATTTGTATAGGACTTATATCTTAACTCTGTTTCTGACGAGCTGAACCTTTTCCATAGTATCATGAACCGAATCCGGCCCAATCAAGGCTACTTCATCTACTCATCCCCCTTAGGATTACATAAGCGACCATCTCCCCCTTGGGAGAAAACCTCTACTTTCTATTGATGAACTGCACCTTCCAATTGAAGCAATATAGGATCACTATCTGTTCTTCTTTATCCTCCGCTACCAATGGAAATTCTGATCTATTATAGATTATCACTCCACCATCTGATGTATCAGTAAGACTAACTCCAAAGCAAGCAAGCCGATGAACATCATTTGCTAATTACTTCCCTTTGTCCTCAACACGTGCTACACTACCCTTTAGAGATCATCTTTCTGGCCTTAAGGTAAGAGATAAATCGATCTATAGGCACTGAGCTACTACCCTTCCATTCTAAGAGTTGCTTGTTTGGAAACTGAAACCGAACGATCCTAGTTCTGCAATCAACTAAGGAATAATCAGGAATGTAACCAATCCATGCCTAGAAGTATATCTAAATCTACCATTTCTAACTCTACAAGATCTACTAAGGTGACATTTTGAGAGGCTGTGATAGGGCATTTTCTGAATACCCGTCTAGTTATAACTGGGTCACCATTTGGAGTAGAGACCGAGAAGGGTTGTGAAAGAGTTTCTTGATTGACACCTAAGATTACTAATATAAAGGGAGTTACAAAAGAAAGAGTAACCCCTGGATCTAACGATGCATAAACATCTAAATGAAAGACTCGTAAAGTACCAGTGACTACATCATGATAATCTTCCTGGTCCAGGCGGGCCTGAAGAGCATACAACCTATTCTGGCGCTGATCGCCACCTTTACCGAGTGACACACCCTGCTGAGTTGGGTGACCTATTGGTGCTGTTGAAGTTGTAGACTATGCCTCACTGTTGTTACCTCTTTGCCCCGGCCTGGCAGAAGGGAAATTCTTTACCCGACTGACCAAATCAAAAACATCCTTCCTTGCGTGCAAGACACTCGCCCAAATGGTTCTTACCACACTTTGGACAAGTTGGGTAGGCCCTATTTCATGAAATACTTCCCTGACACTCAGATCATGATGGCCTTTTATTCTAATCCTATCGAAACTGTGAGTGATTTCCACCACCTAATTTCTGCTGAGAGTACTCATAGTTCCCTGTTCTAGGTTTCTTGTTGTCCTTGGCTATTTCCCTAAGATTATCTCCCTCAACCTGCTGAGCATGAGTCATGAGCCTAGAAATATTCATATCCTCTAACAAAGTAGCATTCCTACACTCTGTCTTCACTAAGTCAAATACCCCAAATAGAAACTTACTCATTTGTGCCCTTGGATCGGCAACCATATGTGGACCATACCTAGAGAATTGGGTGAACTTCAGCCCATACTCTTGGACTGATATGGAATCTTGTCTCAAATTCATAAACTTCTGAACTTTAGCCTCCCTTAACCCTCTCAGGAAGAACCTTTCCAGAAAAGCTCCAGTAAAACATTCCCAAGTCACATGAGATGCATCTTCATCCCTATTTTCTTTTCACTGAGGGAACCAAATGTGAGCTACATCCTTAAGCTGGTAGGATGCCAACTCAATCCTATCATTACTTGTCACTTGCATGACTCCAAATATTTTCTTCACCTAATAAATGAAATTTTGTGGGTCCTCACCAACTTGTGACTCTAAAAACTCAGGTGGATTCATCCTAACTAAATCTCAAACTCTAGATGTAGCTTAACCAACATTAGTATTAGAAGGAGCTGGGATCTTTTGATTTTTCTGATTGGCTACACAAAGCCAAAATTTGGATCGCATTCTAAAATTCTACGTTACTGACCTCATGGTTTGGGACTAGAGGAACTGCATTAGAGTTGCATGCATTAGAATTCCTTGCGTAAGCTCTATGAGGAGGAATGATCTAAAACACATAACGACGAATTATAAATGAGAAGTTGGATCATACCTCATGCACGATAAGAGTAGCAACAAAGTGAAGTTTTTTCCTAAATCACTTTGTAGCCTCCCTCCCTTTAGATGTGGTGCACTTCACACCCATAAAAAAGACTCTACTTAGTGTGACTTTCAGACAACCTAGGATTCTTGAACCTAATGCTTTGATACCAAGTTTGCCACGCCCTGATGCTACCCCCTAGACGTAAACACATGACCTAGGATCACAAGTGACCCCAAGCTAACCCTGAGCTGGAATATCATAAGAAAAATGAATATATCTATGAAAAAGATGAACTAATGCGGAAGCTAAATTATGTCATAACTGAATGATGGGGAATACCCAATATTTGTCTTAATATATATAAAATTCTAAGAGTTTAGTGATACTGAAAAATCACTCAAAAACTCACGCTGAATCTAAACTATGTCTGAAAAAAAGCCTCTAAGTGACTAGAGTTGTTAGGACATGTCCTTAGCTAACCCTAGCAAAATAGAAACTAAAATGAAAGACTAAATCTGAAAACATGTCTATTGTCCTCGAAGTATCCACTCACCACTAAATATGTTGAATGTGGATCGGGAACCAATCTACACATGATCTGGATGCTGAGGACCTGAACCTACATCATGAAAAGATGTAGCGCAGAGTATGCGTTAGTACTTGGAAGGTACTGAGCATGCATGATAGGATAAAAGATGAACAAAATATATAAGGTGAATAAAGCATAACTATGCAATGACATAATCTCAACATGATGGAAACACTGAGACATACTGATAAGAACTGAACTAAATGCAATGAAAAAGTATATAACATGATGAGACTGAATACTGAAGTATAAAATAAAACCTGGTCAAATGTGGGAGATACTAATAACCGACATAACCACCACGTGAGCTAACTGTGGTGTTCGATGTATACACCCCATTGAAGGACCCGATATACCTTGCCAAGGGTATAAAGACAGGACTGGTGTGATCACTAAAACTGATGCCCATAGAGGGGACTTAACTTACAGAAGCATGTAGTTCTTGGACTATGAGGGTACGCTGAAACCCTAGTCCACTCGGTGGTAAGACTACTCCCAACTAAATATGTATATGATACATTATAACTGAAATACTGAATAGCTCACAATACTAACATGCAAATATGAAAATGTAACAATTATCTACTGATAATGTGACATTCAAAAACTGAAGCATGTATATCTGTTTAACTAACCTAGCATGTGTAATTCATGAGCTAAGATAATCTACACAACTAGGGTTCTAGGTTTCATGCAAAGAACTAAGAAACGATTCCACAAAAACATGATAATCTGATTAGGAATACTCTAACAGCTAAATCATAACTAATTTGTAAGGTTTTAGAAACCCTATGTCTAAGCAAGATATAGAGAATCAAAAATCTGACTAAATTCTAGAGACCTAGTGGATGAAAGGAATCCACAAGTGAAATCCCACATACTTGGTGACAAATTTCACGGAGAAATCTTTCGATTTTGGGGCTAGAATTGAAGATAACCTGATGCGTTCTTGAAAGGGTTGGGTCACCTCTTTTCTCTGTTTTTTCTCTAAGTTTGATGAATTTTGGTGAATAAAGGTTTTGGTTATGTTCTGACTAGGTTATCATGCTTAAACTAAGTAAAACAACGTAATTTAGGCACCAAACGATGTAGTGTAAGTGTCCAACCCATAGGGGAAAGGACCAAAACGACCCTGACTTAATGTTGACGAAGCCCATCCATGGAGGGAATGACGGTCCATCATTTTGACTATCGGTCATCGTTTGGGTTCGTCGTTAATGATCTTCCCGACAGGGCTCCACTAAAACGAGCATGACTTTTTACTTCGAGATAGGATTTCAGCAAACTCGGTGGCATTGGAAAGAGGATTTAATTATCTTTCATGTGATAGGTCATGGGCCACCTAATTCCTTGTTTGCTAAGAGTTATGACCGTTTGAAGTTGACCCAATAAAAATTTCCCTCTAACTGACTGCTGGCCCTCACCTACGGTCCATAGGTCCAACCACAGACCGTACTGGTCGACTGTGGGTTGGATCATAGACTATAAAGATTTGGGCCTTAACGAGAGAACCCCGCCTACGATCTGTGGTCCTATCTATTGTCTGTGGGTGGTTCCGTTGGTACTAGCACTAGATTTTCTGAAAACTAAGATTTTCTTCATTTTGAGATCTGAGGTGTTACAGTGATGAAGAAGGATATTATGGAATTTGTGACTAAGTGTCCTAATTGTCAACAAGTGAATGTTGAGCATCAGAAAATGGAATCCCAAGACATTAGTATTCCTACTTTGAAGTGGGAAGATGTGAATATGGACTTTATTGTTGGTTTGCATCGCACCCGGCGACAACATGACTCAAGGTTTCCTATTCGACGGATGATTATGCCAAGTTGTGCATTACAGAAATGGTAAAGTTGCTTGGAGTTCCTTTGCCCATTATTTCTGATTGTGGTACCCAATTAACTTCTCAGTTTTGGAAGTCTTTCCAAAAAGGGTTTTGGTACTCATGTTAACCTTAGCACGCCCTTTCACCCCCAAACTGATGGGGAAGAGGAGCGTACTATCCAAACTTTGGAAGATATGTTAAGAGCTTGTTTGATTGATTTTAAGGGTAATTGGGATGGCCATTTGCGATTGATTGAGTTTGCGTATAATAATAGCCATCACTTGAGTAGTGATATGGCTCCATTTGAGGCCCTATATGGTAGGAGGTGTAGATCTCCCATAGGTTTGTTTGAGGTGGGTGAAGTTGCCCTAATAGGTCCCAAGTTGTTACATGAGGCCATGGAGAAAGTTTGACTTATTAGAGAAAGGTTGAAAATGACTCAAAGTTGGCATATGCCGATGTGAGAAGAAGGGATCTAGAGTTTGATGTTCATGATTGGGTTTACTTGAAAATTTCACCCATGAAGGGTGTAATGATATTTGGTAAGAAAAGGAAGCTTAGTCCCCGATATGTAGGCCATATTAGACTTGAGACGTGTTGGTAAGGTTGCTTAATTATGAGTTAGATTTTCCAAATGATTTCGCATCGGTGCATCCCGATTTCCATATCTCTAAGCTTAAGAAGTGTGTTGGAGATCCGACATCCATAGCTTCCTTAGAAGGTTTGGGAGTTAAAGAGAATCTTTCTTTTGAGGAAGTTCTGATTGAGATTTTAGTCCGGCAAATCAAGAAGTTGAGAAATAAAGAAGTAGCCTTCGTGAAAGTGTTATGGAGGAATCACTTAGTTGAGGGTGCTACTTGGGAGGCCGAGGCCGGTATGATGTCCTGATACCCTCATCCCTTTCCTTCTAATCCTACTCTAGATTGAGGTAATTAGTTCCTCATGGTTTGATCTTTGTTTTGGAGTAATGTATCTCATGTGTTTCCATGATTTCCTTATTTATGCATATTCATTAAAAGGTTTATGTTTTGAAAGAAATGATTTATATGATTTATTTTTCTCATGTTGTTGTGCATTGAGTATGAGTTGCCGATAAACTTCATGAGATGAATTGATGAACATTCTTTAGATATGCTTTTTGAGAGTGAATTACATATGAGCTCCATGAGATTGTGTTGAGCATGATTTTAGTTAGGAGAAGGTAGTTCCTCCTTGAGCATGAGAAATTTCTAAATTTCCTGCATATTGGGTTGCTAGATGTAGTTCCTATTTCTTTATGATGCATTGAGTATTTTTATAGAGAAAAGACATAAAGTGACACATGAAGTTGTCTCGAATTTTCAAAAAGACACATAAACTATGCAAGAGTTCTATTACCCCCTTAAACAATCATGAACTGATATTATTACATCATTTTTTGTCCACTTGGCATGGAGAGTGTATGCACTCTCTTAAAGAGCGTGAACAAACTAAAAAAATGAATATAATTTTATTTTTACAAGTATTTTGCTATAAAATATATTTTCTTGTTTTCTTATTATTTTAACTTTTTCTCCTTATTATTTTTTCTTTTTCTTTCTTCCTTCTTCTTCAAAAATTCATTGTCATCTTCATTGTAGCTTCTCACTTTCAATGTCACTTTTTACCATAACTCCACCTCCCTTTTTACTATTATTAGTTTAACTCTCTTCAATTTTAAAATTATATCTAAATATTTTATTACATCTCGAATAATTTGATAAACCCATTAGATTTCAAGATGATTAGAAGGTATTATTTAGTTTTTTTATCCAAATTTCAATTAAACATTTTCAATTTTCGGAGAATTTTGATTCTTTCAAAATTATCATTTCTAGTTTTGAAGTTATATGAAAATGAGATAAATTAATTGATGATACCTTCAAAATTTTGATTTTTCTTTAAAAAATAATTAGTTTTGTTATCAATAAAATAAATTCTAGGGAATAGTATAACTGTGGAAAGAAAGGAATTTGACCAAAGAAGAAGAATAAAAAAAGAAAGAAAATGGAGGGGCTCAACTTGACGTAGGGGTGGGGTTAGGTGAGGGTGGGAGGTGAAGAAGAAGAAAGAAAGAAAGAAAATGAAGGTAGGGGTAGCTTGAAGTATGGGTGGAAGATGAACTAGAATTTAAAATGAAATTAAAATTAAAGTAATAAAATTAAAATATGTCAAAAAGTAAGAGAGAGAAATAAAGAAAAAGTAAAAATGAAAAAAAATATTATATTTCAAATTAAATTAACACGGTGTCACACAATGATTGGTGTATGATAACCACTTGCCATTTAAAATATGGAATTTATCAAAAAATGATGTAATCATATATTATCAGAATTGTTTAGCGGTGTAATAGGACGCCCGCATAGTTCAGGTGTCTTTTTAAAAACTCAGGACAACTTCAGGTGTCACTTTATGTCTTTTCTCTATGTTTATAATTGGAGTTGGTGTTTCCTCCCTGATATATGCATTGCATGCATGATGGGCTGTTAGAGTTTGTTTGACCCCTCTTATGTTGTTTTGAGAAAGTCCTAGCTTGGATTAGATAGTTCCTCCTTGGTTGTATGCATTGCATTGTTAGGTTGGGTTGTTAGATCCTCTCCTACTCTTTTAGAACCAGTTTAACTCTCATTCGAGGATAAATGATCCCAAGGGGGAGATATTGTAACACCCCATATCCGAAAAAGGGAAATGAAACCAATTCCCAGAAGTTGCAGGTGCAATCCACGCTGGCCATCCACTGCCCGTGGAAAGGACCACGGACCATAGGTGTTGTCCGTGGCTGGCCTGCCTAGCATTGGTCTGAGGGCCTAGAACCACGGCCTGGCCAACGAAACGTTGGTCAGACTATGGTCTGTGGTAGTGGTACGTGGTTCGATGCCCCAAACACATAGTTTCTGACCTCCATCGACGGCCATGCAGGACAGTCTGCCGTCCTAACCACGGTCCTTTAGTGGTGTCTCATGGGTCAGAGATGTCAGTTAAGTTCAGGGGTAGTTGGTGAAAGTTTAAGGGGGGGGCGTGAATTAAAATCCCTTTAGTCGACTTCTTGGATAAAGTAGTCGACTTCTTGGATAAAGTAGTCGACTCACCTGCAAGTTAGTATCACGGTATAAAATAAAAGTAATGACAGGAAGTAACTCTACACAAAATATTTGATATTGGTTCGGAACACCGATGTGGTGCCTACTTCCAGTCCCCTTGGGTTACAAAGGTTTCCTTAAAAGCTTGTTGAGAACTTGGGTGTTACAGAATGTTACAGATGAGAGCCCTGTTTGATATGCAAATCATATCTTCTTCTTTTACACAACCTCTACTTGTATAACCTACACTCAGATCTTTCTTTCTCTTTTCTTTTCAATTGTTTACTCAAATGTGTACAAAGTTTTATGAAAGATAAAAGAAGATTACAATATAAGCTAAAATGAAGTGCGTACCTCACAACTAAGGCTAGGAGAGGATTACATAGTGTTTTAGGACTGCTCTTGTTAAGGAATAATGTAAGGGTATTCAAATCAAGGATCCTAGCCGAGTCCTTGATTTCAGTTGGTTGATTCATGTACATATTAGATATGTGCATGTGCAATCCGGTTCCTTCTTTCTTTTGAGATCTTCTTGTGATCTTTATTCTCTTCCTTCTCTTGAAGATATTTATTTGATCTTGATACTTTGCTGATTTTCTCTCTTTGGAAATATTTTTATAATCTTGATTTTCTTCCTTATCTTGAAGATATTTGTATGATCGTGATACTTTGCTGATTTTCCTTCTTTGGAAATGACCTTATAATCTTGATTATCTTCCTTCTCTTGAAGATATTTGTGTGATCTTGATACTTTGCTGCTTTCCTATCTTCCAATCCTAGTCAGATGCTAGAATTGTGGTGACCTTGATTCTGTATTGCTTGAATGGTGGCTTTCCTTTCTTGTGTTACTTTAGTAAGTGCACATTGATTTATTCTTTTCTGGTAGTACTTTGATATCTTGTCCTTTCCTTTTGAATTTCTTGCCTGCAAATTTATCAACATATGGGATGAATATTTCATTATCAAAAGTAATTAGTTATATGATGCTATCAATCTCCCTCTTTTAGATAATGACAAATAATTCATAATTTTGCATAAAGGCAGAAGAGATAATGAGACTTCCCTAAGGTGTCTCTTTAAGAGCTCCAGGAGAATTGTGTAGCTCCCCTTGCCTGTAGGCTATATGACTCCCTCTGTCTTTGTTGTGTCATGTCTCATAAATTGTTGCGATAATTCTCTCCCTTCAGCATAATAAAAAAGAGATAGAGCAGACCTCCACGAAAATATTGGCCAAAAATAGCCAAACTAAAAACATCACATAAATGACAAGAAAAGATACCGAGACAATTACGGAGAAGGAAAAATCTTTCCTCAAGTAGGGGTTTTGTAAAATAACAGCCAATTGATTTTCAGAATCGATAAATTCTAAGGAAAAATCACCATTGTCAACGTGATCACAAATAAACTGATGCTTAATATCAATACGCTTAGCCCTAGAATGATGCACAATATCTTTAGATAAACTAATAGTACTTGTATTATCACATAAAATAGGGAAAGACTCATACGAAAAATCATAATCAAGTAATTGATGCATCATCCATAATAGTTGAGTACCACAGTTTCCCACAGCTAGATATTCTGATTATATGGTAGATAAGGCAACCAAAGTTTGTTTCTTGTTGTGCCTAGATATCAGAGATTGATCCAGAATTTGGCAAGTACCACCGATGCTTTTTCGATCATTTTTGTCACATGCAAAATCAGCATCTGAGTAGCCAATTAAATCAAAGTGAGAGGAGTGAGGGTACCATAATCCCAAATATGTAGTTCCGATGAGATAACAAATGATTCGCTTCACTGCAGTAAGGTGAAATTCTTTTGGAGCAGACTGAAAACGTGCACACTTGCATACGCTGAGCATAATATCTGGCCGACTAGCAGCTAAATATAGTAGAGATCCTGCCATTTCTCAATACATTTCTGTCTCAAGGCATGTAGATGGACTCATGGGAGTTTCGTAAGCTTTTCCTTTTTTCAGCCCGCACTTCATTATGAGTTCCTTTGTGTATTTAGTTTGGCTTAATTTGTAAGCCAAGAAAGAATGTGAGCTCTCCTATTAGACTTACCTCAAATTTTCCCTTCATAAGATTATCATAACTCTCACACAGAGAGGGGTTAGAGCTTTCAAGATAATATCATTGACATAAATTTTAACTATTAAAACGAATGGCCCGGAACTTTGGATAGATAGAGTTGTCTCAATATTTCCTCTTTGAACATTGTTATTGAGTAAAAAAAGCTCAATCTTTCATACCAAGATTTTGGGGCATGTTTGAGACCATAAAGCTCTTTTGAGAGTTTGTAAATATGATATGGACAAGAAGAATTTTCAAAACCAGGAGGTTGTTTAACAAAAACTTCTTCTTTAATAAAAGCATTCGAAAAGGCACTTTTTACATCTATTTGAAATAGTTTGAAATGCTTAAAAGATGAATAAACTAACAGAATTCGAATAGATTCTAACCTTGTTACCGAAGAAAGAGTTTAATCGTAATATATACCTTCCTGTTGGGAATATACTTGAGCGACTAATCTTGCCTTATTATAGATGACCTTAACTTCTTCATTGAGCTTGTTAAAATACCATTTAATTCTTATTATTGAATAGTTTTTGGGCCTTTTAATGAGGGTCCACACTTGATTTCTTTCGAACTGATCTAGTTCTTCCTTCATTGCTTTTATCCATGATTCATCTTTCATTCCTTCATTTATACGTTTTGGTTCAATTTGAGAGACGAGTTCTACATAAGCTTGTTTCTTCAATGGTGCTCTAGTTTGTAACGCGTCATCTGGTTTCCCTATGATGTAATCATTAGGATAGCTAGCATTATGTCTCCATTCCCTAGGAATTCCGATCTTGTCTTCTGGGATAGTCAACTCTGATTCAGGGATAGTTCGCTCTTCTGTTGAGGTTTGAACATAATCATTTGGCTAACTTTTTGTATTTATTTTGTAAAAAGTCTCATCATTAGTGGTTTCAGCTTCCTACATTCTTGGGTTAGTGTCATCAAAACTAACACGAATAGATTCTTCAATGCTTTAAAAAAACTTGAAAAGCTCTGCTAAGAGGTGCATAACCCAGAAAAATACCTTCATCACTTTTTGAATCAAACTTAACAAGATATTTTTTGGTAACTGTAATTTATTATTACCAGATTTGCAATATGTACAATGTTGAAAACTCTGGATGTGGACAACTTCCACTCTCAGAGTCCAGCTAATTCAAAATTCCTTCCTGCTAGTACCTATTATAAGGATAGAAGTTAAACTTGTGCATAAAACCTATAAACCTAGGTATCATACTAGCTCTACAATGTATGCTTTGGATGATTATTCTAGTGATCGTCTCTGTGTTCCTCTCATTGTTTTGAAAATTCATGTAGTTCCTTTCTTGCCAAATGTAGTAGATTGCTGCAGCTAAAGTCATTCTGCAAATCTCTGCTTGTATTGTTTTGCTTGAAGCATGTTGTACAACCCCTGTCAGTTCCTCAGTCCATCCATTGCTAAACCTATTAATTGATAGACAATTTAGGAGCTTTTGCCGCAGCCTTCTTGAGAATATACATGTAAAGAATAAATGCTGATGAGTTTCAGTTGCTTCCTTGCAGAGTGGACATAAGATGTCATTTGTGATCCCCCATTTTTCTAGTCTATCTCTGGTGTATAGTCTTCTATTTATAGCCAAGTACAGTGCAAAGATCCATTTTTGCAAGTCATTCTCCTCCAGGGAACCTTGATATAATCACCCTTAGCTTCTTATACATTGCTTTGATACTAAAATCATCTGTCTCCATGTTTTCTGCAATTTGCATACCTTTCTCTTCAAGCCAATGTCCTGCCTGTATAATTTTCCTCACTATCCAAGAAGCCTGGTTTGCTCTTACTTCCCATGGTTTCCTACCTTTGAGGTAAAAGGTATGAACCCATACAATCCATAGTTTATCTTTCTTCTTGTTTAGATCCCACAAGTGCTTTAGTATAGCTGCTTTATTCCACATGTAGATATCAGTAACATTAAGTCCTCCTGCTACATTTGGCCAGCAGAGTGTGTCCCATGCAATAAGTTCCTTCCCTTTAGCTTGTGTCTCTCCATTCCATAGAAATATTTTACATATTGTTTCAACTCTTTTCAATACTTGTTTTGGTAGCACAAAAATTTGTGTCCAGAAAGCTTGCATAGATGTTAGCACAATGTTTACCAATTGCAACGTGCCTGCATATGATAAGAATTTGATAGTCCATGTTGTAATTCTGCCCATTATCTTATCTATTAATGGTTGACATTACCCTACTGACAACTTCCTTGAGCTCAAAGGTACTCCAAGGTATCTAAAAGGAAGTAAGCCCTTTACAAAACATGTATGCTGTAAAATTAATTGTTGCATATCTTCTTACACACCTCCAAAGTACACACAACTCTTTGCCTTATTTGCTTTGAACCCAGATACCTTTGAGAATTGTTGAAAACACTCATACAAGAGGGTAGTTTATGCTACATCTCCTCTACTAAACAACAAGAGATCATCAGCAAAGCTAAGTTGTATGATGTGTTGCCTGTGACATCTAGGATGGTACTTAAAATCTGGATTTCTTCTCAATGTTTTTAGCATTCTTGTGAGATAATCAATAGCAAGGACAAACAAATAAGGGGATAGAGGATCCCATTCTCACCCCCCCTTTTTTCTTTGAAAGGTGCACTAGGACAACCATTAATCATTTTAGAATACGAAACAGTCCTAACACAACTCATTATCCATCCTAGGAACCTTTGAGGGACCTACATACCAGCTAATACCTCCTCCAGAAAATGCCATTCCAAAGAGTCATAGGCCTTCTGCATATCTATCTTGAACATACATCTTGGTGATATCCCTTTTCTACCATACCCTTTTACCAGTTCATGGCTAAGAAGCACATTATTAGTCAGCATTCTACCAGGTACAAAAGCAGCCTGTCCTGGATCAACTAGATAATTCATCACACTATGAAGTCTATTTGTAAGCATCTTTGAAATGATCTTAGACAAAGTAGTGCAGCAAGAAATAGGTTTGTATTCTCTTATGGGGGTAGGATGTTTCACCTTTGGAATTAGTGTGACAGAGGTTCTATTTATAGGGTCATACATCTCAGTAGTTTGGAAAAATTGTAAAACAACTGCTATTACCTCTTCCCCTATGATTGGCCAAACTTTTTTGAACAAGTAAGAGTTGAAACCATCTTTTCATGGTGCTTTTGAATCCCCAATACTCATAAGTGTTGTCTTCAAATCAGTGTAGTTGAATGGTTGAATGAGGAACAATTGTTGTTCTCTTGTAAGAATTGGTTCATCTTTTAACATATCAGGTTGTGTAGCTTGCATGTGATTGCTACATTGTCCTAACAACTTTTTATAAAAATCCACAGCCTCCTTTGTGATACCTTTTTCTTCCCTAATAACAATGCCATCCTCTTTTGTTAGCATGTTGATTTGATTTTGAGCCTTCCTTCCTTTCATACTAGCAAAGAAATAAGAATTGTTTTCATCCACCAGTTTGAGCCATTGTACTCTGAACTTTTGCTTGTATATATTCTCTTCAATCATACTCCACTTTGCCAATTTTTCTCTCAGTGCTTTCTCCTCATCAGTACTGCCTTGTAGAATTGGGCATGTTCTCATACTCCTTTGTTTACCTATGAGCTATTTCCTGATTTCTTGCACTTTCTTAGAAACCCCCATAAACTCTTTTTTGTTTAGTTGTTGCATCTCTTTCCTTACCCTTTTCAGATTTGTCCATACCCCTTTCATGCCTCCACCTAAAATTTGCCAGCTATGTTTCACCCTGCTCCTGAATTCTAGATGTTTTCCTACACAGTTATAGAATCTGAAAGGCCTCTTCCTTATATCCCTTTGTTCCTCCAATATCAATCCTATTGTGTTGCCATCTTGTTCACCCATTCATCATTAACTATAGCTTTGTCTATTCTGCTATATATATGCCCATTAGTCCAGGTGATATTCCTTCCTCCTATCTACAGTTCCATTAGATTAGAATCAGTCATACATTCTTTGAAATCTCTTGTTTCTGCATCTTGAACTTGGCTTCCAACTATCCTATCTTCTTGTGCTAGTATAGAGTTAAAATCCTCCATAATCAACCATGGCTTATTAATTTGACTACTCATCCGTTGAATTTATGTCCATAATGGAATCCTGGCACTTATAGTATGTAGTCCATACACATCAGTAAACTGAAACTGTGTACTATTTATATCTACCAAACCATGTATAAATTGCTCTGCATCTGCCAACTTTGTGAAGCTTATTTCCTTGGAATTCCAGATCACCCATAACCTTCCTCTTACATTTGTGTTTGCATTTGTGCACCATTCCCAGTTTGGTAAGCTTTTATTTATAATAAGTTTTTCTCTATCTTGCCTTACTCTATGTTCTAATATTACTATTAAACTCACTTTATTCCTTCTAACAAACAACCTCAGTTTCTTATGTTTCATTTCATGGTTAAAACCCCTGACATTCCATGTGACTATCATGATTTTGATGGTTGTATAGATGTCTTCTCCATTCCACCACTTACTTCTCCACTCATTTGTCCTTCCTCATAGATCATCACCCTTGGTTGCAGGCCCTGTTCTTCCCTTTTATCTTGACTGTTCCTAGATTCTCTTCTGATAGAAGTTCTATGTCTAACAGTCTGCCAATTTCCTTGTCCCTGTGGCGTTTCTTCCTTCTCATGATCTGATTTCTCCTGATGGTTATCCTCAACCTGGACTTTTCCAATGCCTTGTTCCTTGTTTGTGGTGGGTATCCATTCCTTCCTCTGCCCTTGTCCCTGACCTTTCTTCTGAACCTGTATAGTTGCAGCTGGTTTGTCGACACATAAGTGTCCCACTTGTATACATTTATGGAAAAACATTGGTTTCCATTCATACCACACTTTCTGCTCAACTATTATTCATTTTGGGTCCTGTATTTTAATCACCTTTAACAGGGGCCTAGTTACATCTACTTCCAGTAAAATTCTAGCAAAAGAGATTCTACTAGTTTGAGTTATACATTCATCTGCATACAAAGGCTTCCCCAAACTACTACCTATTTTACTCAAGACAACTGAATTCCAACAATTAAGAGGTAGGTTTGGAAGCTTTACCCATAGTGGAATGGTAGTGAGTATCACCTCCTTGAAATTGAATTCCGGAACCCATGGTTTGATTATGACAGGCCTTCTCAACAAGTGATGAGGCCCCTGAGCATAGCACCATGTCCCTCTCTTCCTCATTTGCAAATCTCACAACAAAGTAACCATCTATATGATATAGAATTATAGGTTTGTTGTTGAATGTTCCTTGTCCCATTATAAACCTCTCCATGGCTCCAATAGATGGGGTTGTTCGTACCACATATACTACTATTGATGGATCCCATTTCTCATTGTCTTGTGCTACATCTTCAGGTAATATTTCCACTACTTTCTCCCCATCCACAATCACCGGTGATATGTAGTTTAGATTCATACCTCTAGTCTCCAATCGATTGGTAGCAAACAAATTCGCCCACAGCTTCTTCACATCTTCTCCATTCAGTTTTAGCTTCCTCTGCATATTGTTTGGTTTACCCTGTGTTACTGTTCCATTCCTTCCCAACAAAATTTGTTGTGATCCAGATCCAGTCCCTCTTTGTTTTGACAGCTCTGGCCATTGTTCATCTACTACTGTTTTCCCCTTCTCCTTGCTTGCAGCAGTCATCGCAATTCATGGTCCCTCTGGTGTTTGCAGCTGCTCTTCGTCATTTGCTACCTGATGTGAGGTCAAAATACATATTTTTAATCATTATTTGCCACATAATTATTATTTATATTTATCCTTTTTGAGCATAAATTTTATGAATTGTCCCAAATTGTGTATTTTATTTGTAGGATTAAATTGGTGGAAAAATGAGGAAGTTTGAAGCTAAAAATAATTAAAGATGGAAGATTGAAGAAGGAAATCAAGCAGACAGCTTAATGGATTAAATTTATTAAAATAAAATAGTTACATATATGGCAGTAAGCTTAAAAAACCGGCAAAATTGCAAATTTGCAATTCTCTAACACTGTCACGTGTCAACTGCTGGAGCAAGCCTTAATTGAAGGCGGCGGCAATAAATTACAGAAAACGGGGAAATTCAATTCCTTCTGGGTTTTGATTTTCTAATTTGTTTTGGACTCAATTATTTTATTTAGGTCAATTCCTTTCGGGTTTTGATTTTCTAATTTGTTTTGGACTCAATTATTTTATTTAGGGTTTTCTACATCTATAAATAGTTCATAAGAATAATTATTTTGGGGGAGCTAAGAACCAAGAAACAATACACAATATAAATTTTCTTCTAGCTTAGGAACTTTGGAAGAGCCGCCGTGGAGGCCGGAGAATTGTGGTTTATTCTTTCTTCTCCTTATTATTTATTTGTATTTGTGATTAATAAAAGATAGTTTAGCTATTGTTCTTAACCTTTTATGATTAACACAAGCATATTTATTTTAATAAATTTTGACTGTGTTTTTGAAATAATGAGTAGCTAAATTTCATAACTAGGGTTGTGAGAACCATGAGCGATTAACAAAGTATGAATAGTAAATAAGCAATTCTTGAATAGTGTTTTGCATGCATTGATAATTCTTTCATTTAAAAGTCTTTTTAACGGTGCGCAACGTTAGAACTCGCCTTGTTGCTACTTG
>JAJOOO010017177.1:0-32022 GCA_029582685.1 Solanum piurae | reverse complement strand
ATCGCTTATGGTTCCCACAACCCTAGTTATGAAAGTTAGCTACTCATTATCCCAAAAACACAATCAAAATTTATTAAAATAAATATGCTTGTGTTAATTATAAAAAGTTAAGAACAATAGCTAAACTATTTTTTTATTAATCACAAATACAAATAAATAATAAAGGAGAAGAAATAATAAACCACAATTCTCCGGCCTCCACGGCGGCTCTTCCAAAGTTCCTAAGCTAGAAGAAAATTTATATTGTGTATTGTTTCTTGGTTCTTCACTCTCCCAAAGAATAACTTGTCATGCTCTATTTATAGATATAGAAACCCTAAATAAAATAATTGAGTCCAAATTAAATTAGGAATCCAAAACCAAAAGGAATTGGATTCCTTTTTCTCTGCGTGTAGATTCCAATTTTGTGCGTGTAACTTCTTTTGATTTTGCTGCCTGACACGTGGACCAACAAGTAAGTTTTTCTTTCTTTATTTTCATATAAATTATATTAATATTATATTAACTTATTTCCATTAAGCTGCCTACTTGATTTCCTTCTTCAACTTTCCATTTTAATTCATTTTAACTCCAAACATCTTCAATTTTCCATCAATTTAATTCTACAAATAAAATATATCATTTAGCACAATCCATAAAATTTCTGCTAAAAAAAGACAAATATAAATAATAAATATGAGGCAAATAATGATTAAAAATATGTATTTTCACCTCACATCAATTTCCAATGAACATTCGTTTCAGCTCACTCAAGATCACAAAGGTCTTTTGAAGGCTTGTAATGGGACTGAGTGTAAAGGTATGGTCATTTAGGCTTAGTGGCTTTTACCTTCATGAAGTATGGCTTGAAAATTCCTTTTTCTCCTTCTCTTGCACATTCAAACATGATCATAATCCACCCCATTATTCAACTAAACATGACTTACCGGATATCTCATTTCTTTTGATTCTTTCTCACACTTTATTTCACAACACTTCTTTTCATTTTTTTTAATTTTTTTTTGGTATGGAGTGGTTCCATATTTTTCAAAACAATCCATCACGGGGGGTGGGGGGATATTTTTACACTTCTTGAATTTCTTCTTTTTTCACCACACCCCCAACTTAGGTGTTTGGCCTAAGTTGGATATTCAAACGAACCAATACTTCATGAAGATTTTGGGTAATGAGACAAAGAGGTCAAAGTTGTTCAAGTTTCTTCCAAAGAAAAGAATAGGCTCAAAACATGCCAAGAAAGGTTCACACTTCTCACAAGGTTGCCAGAAAAAGGTATATTATCAATTTGGTTAACTCATCAAAACTTTTGCCTAAGATCATTTCAATCGCTTGCTTATCAATCAATCAGACCAAAAGGGTCTAATTCTAAGTATCATCAAACACAATATTCAAGACAACCTCACCACACAAGGCATTCGATACAATTATCAAACAAGACTCCCCACTTTCTAGCTAGCGTGCAATGTTCATCAAAAGAGACTTAATCAACAATCGGCTAGTCACAAAGAGATGCTGAAAGCTCAGATATTGACTATGTAGCTCAGTTTGCCTCATCGTATTTGCACATTCATGTCGTTAAATTAAGAGCACTATTCAAGTCATTGGTACTGACCCAAACCGACACTAAAAAATGCAAGAGAACAACTTTATTCAAACACATCTAGAGGTGGTATTCCTAACAAAGTTCCACCCCACCAAAAACATCTATTATTGTCCTCAATGTAAAAGAAATAAACTAACAAGAAATAAAGATAGAATGCACTAGCACTGAATGAAAAGGACAGGGTTAACAGGATTCTTCACTGAGTGGACATTCGGCGAAGTGATGTGGAAAGTGCCGAACCATTCAGCGGACCGCCTAGTCGTATGTAGTTCACCAAAATATCCAGAATATTGGCTCTCAAGTTGGGACCAAAAGGCGGTGAAAGTCAGGCTCGCCGAACAGCATCGGCGCATCGCCTAGTGTCCTTAGCTCGTCGCCCAATTTTCCAGAACACTAGCCCTTCAAGGTAGGTCAAAAGGCGGTGAAAGTTGGCTCGCCTAACCTCTTCGACGCATCGCCGAGTGAGCTTGCTGCTGTGCCAAATGTTCCAGAACTCCAGCCCCCTCCCTGAAGCAAAGAAGGCGAGCAAGTCGCAATCGGTTTTCCATTTGGTGGCTCGCATAAATGGCCATACCCTTCGTAGAATCACCTTTACCTGCACAAAAAACACACATTATTCAAGAAAAAACTAAATCTTGGGTTGCCTCCCAAGAAGCGCCTTATTTAACGTCGCGACACGACATGAAAATGCTCTCAAGAATCTTCCAAATACACCACTTCAATAACTGAAATCTCATGACACTCGCTGAAATAAAGCTTTAGACGCTGCCTATTCCCCTTGAAATATGGACCCTCTTTACCTTCACCTTCAATAGCCCAGTGAACACTCATGTCACTTTAAATGGACCTGACACTTCGACTGGAGCTTGCCCAGGAAGATTCTCAATCAAGAATTGTAAAGCAACACAAAATCTCCGACTTGAAATTCTCTCCTAAGGATCTTAGAGTCATGCCATTTCTTCATTTTCTCTTTGTAGAGAGCTCAACTTTCATATGCCCTCAATCTAAATTCTTTCATTTCATTCAACTGATCTACTCTCCCTTTCGGGGCATTCACCCAATTTAGATTTAATGCCTTTAATCCTTATAGTGCTTTGTGTTCAAGTTCAATCGACAGGTGACAAGATTTCCCAAAAACCAGCTGATATGGAGACATACCAATTGGTGTTTTGTAAGCAGTGTGATATGCCCAAAGGGAATCATCTAGTTTTCGAGCCCAATCCGTCTTATTTGCATTAACGGTTTTAGCCAATATACTCTTAATCTCTCGATTCGAAACCTCAACTTGGACACTCATTTATGGATGATATGGCGTTGCCACTTTATGTTTTACTCCGTATTACTCAATAAGGATGCAAACAGTCGGTTGCAAAAATGCGAGCCTCCATCACTAATAATAGCATGTGGGTACCAAATCTTGACAAGATGTAGCACTTTAGGAATTGAACAACACTCTTCCCTTCATTGTTGGGTAATGCAAAAACTTCCACCCATTTAGAAACATAATCCACAGCCACCAAAATATACTTATTTCCAAACGAGCTCACAAACGGGCCCATGGAATCTATTCCCCAGACATCAAATAATTCCACTGCTAGAATATGATTAAGAGGTAATTCATGCCTTCTAGATACCCCGCCTTGCTTTTGGCATTGTATACATTTCTTGACAAATTCATGGGCATCCTTGTAGATGGATGGCCAATAGTATCCACTTTGAAGTATTTTAGCGATCGTTCGCACACCGCTATGATGACCACCAACTGGCGAAGCATGACAAGCATTGAGAATTTCATTGACTTCCTCTTCCGACACACATTGCCGAATAATATGGTATGCACTTTCTTTGAATAGATATGGTTCATCCCTGATATATTTCTTGACATCGAACAAAAACCATTTTTGTTGATAGAAGTTCAGGTCTTCTGGCTTTAGTCCACATACTACATAGTAAGCAAAATCAGCATACTAAGGAGTTTGCGTAAGAGTGGACACGAATACCTTCTCATTTGGGAATGAGTCATTTATGTATAACTCAAGCTCATCTTTCTCTTTACCTCTAACCTAGATAGGTGATTGGACACCTGGTTTTTGCAACCTCTTCAATCCTGGACTTCAAAGTCAAATTCTTGCAATAACAACACCCATCATATCAACCTCGATTTAGCATATTTCTTTGCCATTATGACCGCAGAGCTGCATGATCAATGTGAACTACCACTTTAGTGCCTAGCAAGTATGCTCAAAATTTCTCAAATGCATATAGCACCGCAAGTAATTCTTGCGCAGTAACATTGTAGTTACGTTGAGCACCATTCAATATTTTTTTGGCGTAGTTAATTGGATGGAATAGTTTGTTGCGCTTTTGCCCTAACACAACACCCAATGCAATACCACTTGCATCACACATCACCTCAAATGGTTCAGACCAATCAGGGCTAATAATCATCGGGGTAGAGATTAACTTCTCTTTCAAACACTTAAAGACTGTCATACATGCATCATCAAAGATAAATTTCACCCCCTTCTCCAATATCTTTCACAATGCGTGTGCAATTTTTGATGAAGCCTTTGATGAATCTCTAATAGAACCCAGCATGCCCTAAGAAACTACAAATACCTGTTATAGAGATTGGTGGTAGCAGCTTATCAATTACCTCAATATTTTCCTTGTCGACCTCCAACCCCTTTTATGAGACCTTGTGACCCAAAACTATACCTTCCCTAACCATGAAGTGGCATTTCTCCCTGTTTAGGACTAAATTTGTTTCCACACATCTTTGAAGGGCCTACCCAAGGTGTGCCAAACATGTTTCAAATGAATCACCCACAACTGAGAAGTCATCCATGAAGATTTCCATTGAATCTTCCACCATGTCAGTGAAAATAGACAGCATGCAGCATTGAAACGCCACCGGGGTATTACACAACCCAAAACGCATCCTTTTGAAAGTGAAAGTTCCACAGGGACAAGTGAAAGTGGATTTCTCTTTATCTTCTGGTGCAATAGAGATTTGGTTATACCTAGAATAACCATTCAAGAAATAAAACCATCTGCGTTCTGAAAGTTGATCAAGCATTTGATCCATAAAAGGCATGGGAAAATGATCTTTCTTAATCCATGAATTTAGCTTTCGATAGTCCATGCATACCCTCCATCTGGTGATTGTCCTCATAGAAACAAGTTCCCCTTTTTCATTTGGGACTACCGTGATGCCTCCTTTCTTGGGTACACATTGCAACAGACTCACCCATTTTCTATCCATAATAGGGTAAATCACACATGCCTCTAGCCACTTAATTATCTCCTTTTTTTTTACCACTTCTTGCATTGGTGGGTTCAACCTACTTTGATGTTTGACACTTGGCTTGCACTCACTATCAAGTTGAATCTTGTGACTGCAAATTCCGGGTGGAATACCTACAGTATCAGTGATAGTCCATCCTATAGCCTTGATGTACCTTCTTAAAACCACAAGAAGTAAGCTCACTTGCCACTCAAGAAAGTCAGCTGCAATGATAATGGGCAAGGTGTTATTTGCACCCAAGAATTCACATCAAAGATGAGTGGGGAGAACTTTGAACTCAAGCTTGGTGGTTCCTCTGTGGATGGTTTGGCGGGAGGATTCTCTCAATTCTTTAGATCAATGTCTAGATTTAATGGGTTCCTTAAGTATTCCCCTAATCCCGATAGAGCAGCTACCACTTCATCATACCCTTGAACTTCAGTTTCATCATAATTTGGAAGAACAACCTCAAGAGGTTCACTCATACACATCAATTCGCTCACACTAGCCACTTCTTCATCAATCACATCAATCGTTAAAACTACATGAATATCACTTGGTTGTTTCATTGATTTGCACACATTGAATGTGACCTCATCTTCATTTACTCAAAACTTCAACTCCCCACTTTCAACATCCACTAGCGCTCTTCCGGTTGCTAAAAATGGTTTATCCAAAATAATGGGAACTTCAGCATCAATCTCACAATCAAGAATAAAAAAATCAATCGGAAAGATAAATCGATCAACCTTCACAAATATGTAATAGAGTATTTCAACGGGGTGTTTGATCGACTCGTTCGCCATTCTCATTGTTGTGGCTTTTGGTTCACCCAGCCCAAGTTGTTTAATGATTGCATACGGCATCAAATTTACACTTGCCCCCAAGTCACATAAAGCTTTAGCAAATTGAATCGTACCAATGCTGCATGGTATAGTGAATGCCCCAGATCCTCTTTCTTTGTAATTATCTTGCTAGTCATAATGGCACTACAATTATGAGAAACTTCAATTGTTTCAAAGTCCATGTTTCTCTTCTTAGTGACCAGCTCATTCATGAATTTTTCATACCCCGACATCTCCAATAATGCTTCCAGTAAAGGAAGATTTATAGAAAGTGTCTTACACACAGATAGGAATTTCTAAATTTTTCATCCTCATTTTTTGTTTTTGAGACGTCGAGGAAATGGAGAAGCTATTTTGGGAAGAGGTTGCACTATCTTTAGAGTTGAGGTAGCCTTTTCTTTAGCTTTTTGCAATTCTTCAGTGGGGCTTTGCTTAGGACTTTCCTCCTTCTCTTTGAGCATATAATTTCCTGGTGCTTGAATGGGCCTCTCTTCCTCATCGACATCTTTCTCTTCTTCATGAGAATTCATCCTGTTATTACCCATTACATTACAAACCGCTATCTTCCCACTTTGAGTCACAACCGCCAAATCTTTATCATAGTCATCCCTCAAAGTCGTTGCGCACTCAGCCTCACCCCTTTCAAACACCTTGGGTTCCAATTGCTCTGAAAGTAGGCTCAGTTGACCCTCAAGTTGTTTGATTGCATCTGCGTGAGAATTGACTCTATTATTCAATGATGAGAAATCAACCTTCCTGTCCTTAAACATGTCATCCGATCCTTCAACCTTATCTAGGATACGCGACAACAATTCATCCACTCTTAAGTTACTCGAACTTACCTTTGATCTTGGGCTATCACTTGATTGCGTGTGGTATTTTTCATGACTTTCTTCTCTCTTCGAAGGGACGTTTTGTTTAGTTTTATCTTGATAGTATTGTCTCTGATCCTCTTCTTTGTGCGAGTTCAAACCTTGATTCCCACCCTCTTTTAAGTCACTTGGGTGAGAACCCTCCTCAAGTCTAAATACTCTTCTAACCTCGTTGGGTTCACCGACCTTTTCTAGAACTTGTTTTTGTAACAACTCCATTTGGGACATCATTTTGCTTATATTCTCATCCCTCTCTTTCTCCTTGTCAAGTTGCTCTTTTGTCATCCTGAAAGTTAAGGGAGAATCTTGGTCCTCTTAAGTGTACCATGCCTGATTGATCTTTGTCATGTCATCAAGAAGGGATGGGGCTACCTCAAATGATTGTAACATTATACCTCATCGGGCCAACTGGTCAGCTACTCCTTTGTTCACTGAGTCTAAACTCCGATAAAATATTGAAGTATCACATCACCCGGAAGCCCATCAGTAGGACATTGTAATAACAACTTTTGAAATCTCAACCAAGTTCTATGAATTGGTTCTCCCTCTACCCGCTTGAAGTTTTGGATGTTATCCCGCAATTTCACCATCTTTGAGGGTGGAAAGAACCTTATGTAGAATGCCTCGATAAGCTCCTCCCATGATGAAATGGAGTTTCTCGGTTGCCCTGCTAACCACTTGGTTCCTTCCCCCATTAAAGAAAAAGGAAACAACCAGAGACACACTGATTCTTTTGAAATATCCTTGAGTGAGAAAGGACTATATCTCCACAAAGTTCCGAATGTGCTCATGGGGATTTTCATGATCCAGCCCCCCAAATATGTCTTTAGCTTGCCAGAGTTGCAGCATTGTATTTGTCACATGGAATGCAGCATGATCCACAACCGGAGGTAGGAAAATAACACCTACGCCCTCAGATAGAGCTTCGTTGGCGTGAAAGAAATCACCACCATCATTTTGGTGACCAAGTTGGTTCATGGTGCTTTCATTTTTACTCATCCTGTCACCTGATCACAACAACTCACAAAAACAAAAGTAAGTCAATTTTACTACAACACAAACATATCGTAATTCAAACTTCAATAGAAGAATTCTAAACACCACTCCCCTACAACGGTGCCATTTTGATAATGCTCAACTACACCTCATCCGATACTAGGTGTAGACGATCATAATCTAGGTTAAAACTCAACAAGTGAGTTGGGGTCGAACCCAGAGGGAGCGGTACAATTTCAAATTCAATCATAAAGTTATAAATGTGATTTAATCGGTTGTAGGAAGAGAAATTATCCAAAACACTTAAGTAAATCTAAAGGGTGACACAAATGTCAGATAGGGGAAAAAGTTGTCAATCATCAACTAAGACAATCACAAACAACAAGAGGGATTCAAGTAGCTAAGAAATACTTGGGGGCATGACCGACTAACTGTTAATTTCGCTAAATGGGTGATCGGAAATTACTAAAGATTTCTAGATCTTAGCGGGTAGGCTGGACCTTAGATGCAATTTCTTTCTCTCGAACAGCTATTACGATTCATGTGAGTTCTCTCAAACCTCAACAAGATTAACAAAATAAAAAGCCCAAACCCTCACTTTATCTACTCTATCGAGCTAGATAGGTAGACTTGAGCTTAGGATTCACTCTCTCGAGCTGAACCCACAAGTACCCAAATAATACAATGCTAATTTATAGCCTTGGTTTTTCACCTCTCTCTCAAGCAAGCATAAATCTCTAAGTAGAATGGAAAGACGCATTCCAATTCATTAGTTTAACAACAGCTATAAATCAAACACACTTCAAAATAGCAAAAAGATCAATAATCCCTAACACCCATTAACTAAATTAGTCAATTAGCCACATGGTCACACCCCCAAGAATGGTTTTTTTTAGCTATTTATCATATAAAGTAATAATTCAATACCTATTACATTCTCCATGACTGGGTATTGATCTCCAAACCCTTAAAATGATGAAATGTTGCTTCAATTACAAAACCCAATTCGAAATCTACTTAAAAAGTGCTTCAAAACTAAACAAGAACAATGTTTTTCGTTCTAGGTATGAGTTTTCCCAATATTTTGATACCTTCTCCCTTTTCCAAAAATCAATTTTTAGCGATTCAATATTTATCCTTTGGGGAAAATTGGCGAGGTTAGTCGTGATTCGCCAACAGGTTGGCGATTCTTCATTCGCTCTTGTCCATCTCCTTTTTGTCTCAAGTTTTCATCTAATGTGCACTGTGACTTTAGGCGGTCTATTTTGGGGTCACCAATGGATTCTGCGATGCGCTATTTGCTCATTTGGATCACCAATTTGCTTGCATTCTCATTGAATGTTTTGTAAATTTTGGCGGACTAACTTCTCTTCGCCGATAGGGCTTATCCCTCTTTCAATTTCTTTCGTCTCAGGCATGGCAAATTGTAACTTTTGGTGCGTGAAGAGGCTACATGGCGGATCGCCAAGTGAAGTCGGCAATCTTCAACTTTGTTGCTCTTTCATTTCACTTTTGTTTTCGTAGCCACAAATAAATACACTAATATCAGTTTGGAGCATAAATTTGGCATTGAGGATACTTAAACTATGAAAATAAAGCCCTAAATCAGTTGAAATATCAAACTCATCACCCATCGAGATAATCCAATATACCTTGCCAATGGTATAAAGGAATGACTGGCGTGATCACTAAATCTGATGTCCAACAGAGGGGACTTATACTTCTATGGGGGAATGTAGTTCTGGGACTATTAGGGTACTCTGAACCCTAGTCCAACTCGGTGCTAAGTCTACTCCCAATTGAATATGTATATGACACAAATGTAACTGAAATACTGAATAGCTCAAATACTGACATGCAATATGAGAATGCAACATTTATGTAGTGATAATGTGACATTCGAAATCGGGAGCATGATTATCTGTTTAACTGACCTAGAAAGCATAATTCATGAACTAAGAGATTTTATACATACTAGGGTTTTGAGTTTCATATTAGGAATTATGCAAACTTTTCAATTTTTTTTAATATTTAGACTATGGAGTATATAGCAGCTGAAATCATAATAATTTCCCAAGATTTTACAAACCCTAGGTCTAAAAAGGCTATGTAGAATCAAGGAACTGAATGAATTCTAGGGACCTAGTGGATGAAAGGAACCCACTAGTGAAATCACACACAACTGGTGATGAAATCTAAGGTTGAAATCCTCCAATTTCGGGGCTGAAACTTGAAGCTAACCTTCTGGTTGTTCTTGGGAAATGTGTCATCATTTGACCTATCGACCGTCGGTAGGGATCGTCGGTCAAGCTCTACCCAATAGGGCTTCGCTAAAATGAGCATAAATTTTTACTCTGAGATGGGATTTTAGCAAACTCGGTGGCATTGGAAAGAGGATTCAATATCTTTAATTTGATAGGTCATGGGACACCTAATTCATCTTGTGCTAAAAGATATGACCGTTTGAAGTTGACCCAAGAGCCATTTCCCTCCAATTGGCTGCTGACCCTCGTGGGTGGGGTCAGAGACCATAAACATTTGGTGCCCAATGATGGACCCCACCTAGGGACTATGTCAGACCACAGACTGTCGGTGGCTTTCGTGGTTCTTGCACCAGGTCTTGGAAAGCTGAATTTTTCTATTTTCTCAAATCTGAGGTGTAACAATATCTCTCCTTGGGAACATTCGTATGCGAATGAAGTCTAAACAAGATGAGTATGGAGGGAAGGAGCTGCAATCCCTACCATGAAGTACTAGAAACTGATATATAATTGAACTGAGTTACAAGAACATTCAAATATGCTGAAATGCAAGAACAACTTAAGGAACAAGACACTAAGACTGAATTTACACAAGAGTAAACTGAGAGGCTGGAGAGGAGCTATTACAAGCTGAAACAGAATTGGAAGGAAAGTGGTGAGGATACTTGGCAATCATGGTTGTTTCTTCTTCCCAAGTAGATCCCTCTATGGGCTGACTCCTCCACAAAACCTTCACTGAAGTGACTTACTTATACCTCAACCTACGAACCTGACCATCAAGAGTTTCAACATGAACTTCTTCACAAGTTAAATATCCTTCACAACGACACTCTCTAATGGTACTATTGATGCCAGATCACCCACACACTTCTTCAACAAGGAAATGTGAAAGACTGGATAAACCGCTGCTAGTTCTGCTGGAAACTCTAACTCATAAGCCACATTACCAACCCTTTTTCAGGATTTGGTAAGGACCCACGTATCTAGGACTGAGCTTCCCTTTCTTGCCAAATTTCAACACCCCCTTCATAGATCACACCTTCAGGAAGATCCAATCATCGATTTCAAACTCTAAGTCCCTTTTCCTCACATCTGCATAGGACTTCTGACGACTCTGAGCTGTCTTTTGTCTCTCTGATGAGCTGAACTTTTTCCATAGTTTCCAGAACGAAATTTGGCCCTATCAAGGCTTCTTTACCTACTTCAAACCAACCAATCGGGACCTGCATCTACGCCCATATAGGGCTTCATAAGGGGCCATCTAAATACTAGAGCGGAAGTTATTATTATAGGCGAATTCTATGAGAGGTAGGTGATCATCCCAACTACCCTTGAAATTGATCACACAAGCTCTCAAAATGTCTTTTAAGGTCTGAATGGTATGGTCTGCCTGGCTATCCATCTATGAATGAAATATTATGGTAAGATTTACCTGGGTACCAAGACCTTTCTGAAACGATTTATAGAAATGAGAGGTAAATTAAGGACCTCTATCTGAGATGATAGACAAGGGAACCCCATGCAACCTGACTATCTCATGGATGTAAATTTTGGCGTAGTCCTCTGTTGAATCTGTAGTCTTGATAGCCAAGAAGTGAGAAAACTTAGTGACGCTATCTACTATAACCCAAATGGAGTCATCTTGTTTGCTAATACGAGGTAAACCCATAATGAAGTTCATATTTATCACATCTCACTTCCATGTAGGAATTTTAATCTCCTGAGTAATACCTCCTGGTTTATGATGTTCTACCTTAACCTATTGCCAGTTAGAATACTTAGCCATAAAATCTGCTATGTCCCTCTTCATGTCGTTCCACCAAAAGACTTCCTGTAGATCACGGTACATCTTAGTGGCAACTATATGAATGGACTACCTAGAGTTTTGACCTTCTGTAAGGATCTGTTGCCTCAACTCACCCACATTACGAACACATAAGCGACCCTGGTAACGAAGTACACCATCTCCACCTTGGGAGAAAACCTCAACTTTCTGCCGATGAACTGCACCTTTCAAATGAAGTAATATAGGATCACTATCCTATTTGTCCTTAATCTCCCCTACCAATGAATATTCTGATTCATTCTGAATTATTACCCCACTATCTGATGTGTCCGTAAGGCAAACTCCTAAGCGAGCAAACTGGTGAACATCTTTGGCTAGCTCTTTCTTTTCTTCCTCAACATGTGTTACACTACCCATAGATAGCCTGCTGAGAACATCACCCACTACATTGGCCTTACCAGGATGGTAAAGCACATTCATGTCATAGTCTTTGAGAAATTCAAGCCATATCCTCTGACGAAGATTTAACTCTTTCTAGGTGAACACATACTGGAGGCTCTTATGATATGTGAATACATCAACATGAACACCATACAAGTAGTGTCTCCAAATCTTTAGGGCAAATACTACGGCTGCAAGTTCAAGGTCATGAGTCAGGTAGTTCTTCTCATGGACCTTAAGCTGTCTAGAAGCATAAGATATGGCCTTACCTTGCTGCATCAACATACAATCTAGGCCGACCCTAGATGCATCACAATAAATCACATAACCATCTAAAACATTTAGTAGAGTCAAGATCGGAGATATAGTCAATCTAATCTATAGTTCTGAGAAACTTTTCTCACACTTATCTGACCACTGAAATTTGACCTTCTTTTGAGTCAAGTTGGTCAATAGGGAAGCTATGGATGAAAATCCTTCAACAAATCTCCTATAATAACCATCCAAATGCAAGAAACTTCTGGTACCTATTAGAGAGGTGGGTTTCGGCCAGTGTTTCACTACCTCAATTTTCTGAGAATCCACTCGAATTCCTTTGCTAGATAACACATGACTGAGGAAAGCGACCGACTATAACCAGAATTCATATTTGCTGAACTTAGCAAATAATTGGCGACCTTTGAGAGTTTGCAGAACAACTCTCAGATGAGTCACATGCTCCTCCTTACTCCGAGAATAAATAAGGATATCATCGATAAAGATGATAACGAACAAGCCAAAATACTGTTTGAACACCCTGTTCATTAAGACCATGAAAGTTGCAGGAGCATTTGTTAATCCAGTAGACATAACTACAAATTCATAGTCATCATACCGAGTACTAAAGGTTCTCTTCAGAATGTCACTATCTCTAACTCTGAGTTGATGATAACCAAATCTGAAGTCTATCTTAGAAAAGAAATTAGCACCCTGAAGTTGGTCGAACAAGTCATCAATACTGGGGATGGGATACTTATTCTTGATGATGACTTTATTCAACTGATGATAGTCAATGCACATTCTGAGAGAACCATCTTTCTTTTTCAAGAACAACATTGGAGCACCCCATGGAGATATATTAGGTCTGATGAAGCCCTTATCTAGAAGGTCTTTCAACTGCTCTTTCAATTTTTTCAGCTCGGTTGGAGCCATTTTGTAACAAGGAATTGAAATTGGCTGGGTATCTGGAAGGAGATCTATTCCAATGTCGATTTCCCTTTTGGGAGGAACTCTAGGAAGATCTTCCGGAAACTCATTTACTATTGGGACTGACTAAAGAGTTGGAGTTTTAGAGTTTGAATCCTTAAATCGAACAAGATGATTGTTATACCCTTTGGAAATTATTTTTTCTAGCCTTAAGGTAAGAGATGAATCGACTCATAGGAAGTGAGCTACTACCCTTCTATTCTAAGACTGGCTCATTTGGAAACTGAAACTGAATGATTCTAGTTCTACAATCGACTGATGCATAACAAGAATGTAACCAATCAATGCCTAGAATGATATTGACATCTACCATTTTTAACTCTACAAGATCTGCTGAGGTGACTTTGTAAGATACCGTGACAGGGCAATTTCTGTATACCCATCTAGATATAACTTGGTCACCAACTGAAGTAGAGACTGAGAGGGGTCCTGAAAGAGTTTCTGGACTGACATCGAAGTTTATTGCTATATAAAAAGTTACAAAATACATTGTAGCCCTTGGATCTAATAATGCATAAACATCTCAATGAAAGACTCGTAAGTACCAGTGACCACATTAGGAGAATCTTCCTTGTCCTGGCGATCCTAGAGAACATACAACTTGTTATGGTGCTGACCGCCACCTGTACCAGATGAAGTGCCCTGCAGAGTTGGGAGACCTGCTGGTGCTATTGGAGCTGTAGACTGAGCCCCATTGTTGTTATCTCACTACCCCTGCATAGAATAAAAGCAATCCTTCAACCTATGGCCAAACTGAACACATCCAAAGCACCCTTCCTTGCCTGCAAGACACTCGCTTGAATGGTTCTTACTACACTTTGGACAAGTTGGGTAAGTCCTGTTACCTGAAGTACTCCCCTGAGACTTCGAGACTAATGCCCTACCTTTCTGATCCTGTCAAAACCTGGGGGATGGACCACTAGCTGACGAAGGTGCTGGGGTTGTAGACCTCTAGTCAAACTGTGAGTGATTCCCACTGTCTGACTTTTGTTTTGAGTATTCATAGTTTCCTGTTCTGGCCTTTTTGTTATCCTTAGACAATTCCCTAAGCTTATCTCCCTCAACCTACTGAGTATGAGTCATTAGTCTGGAGATATCCATATCCCCTAGAAGCATAACATTCCTGCACTCGGTCTTCACCATATTAGATACCCCAAACTAGAACTTACTCATTTGTTCCCTTGAATCGGTAATCATGTGTGGAGCATACCTAGAGAGCTAGGTAAACTTCAGCCCATACTCTTAGACCGACATAGGACCATGCTTCAAGTTCATAAACTTTTGTGCTTTAGCTTCTCTCAATTCCCTTCGGAAGAAACTGTCTAGGAAAGCTCCAGTAAAACAATCCCTAGTCACAAGAGCTGCATCTGCACCCCTATTTTCTTTCCAATGAGTGAACCAAATATGAGCCACATCCTTAAGTTGGTAGGATGCCAACTCAACACTCTCAGTTCCAGTCACTTGCATTACTCCAAAAAATTTATTAACCTCATCAATGAAGTTATATGGTTCCTCACCAACCTTCGACCCTAGAAACTCAGGAGGATTCATCCGAACAAAATTTCGAACCCTAGATACAACGTATCCACCATTAGTGTTAGTAGGAACTGTGGCCTGCTAATTGTTCTGATTGCCCACAATCTGAGCCAAGAGCTAGATCACACTTTCAAATTTTGCATTCGTAACCTCATGATCCGGTACTGGAGTAACTGCGTTAGCATTCCGTGCATTAGCTCTACAAGGAGGCATGATCTGAAACACATAACGAAGAATTATAAAGGAGATCATACCCATGCACGATAAGAATAATAAAAAAAGTGAAGTTTTACTTAAAACACTTCGCAGCCTCCCCCTCATAGATGTGGTACACTTCACACCCATGAAAGAGACTCTACTTAGTACGACTTTTAGAAATCCTAGGACTCTTAAACCTAAGGCTCTGATACCAACTTTGTCATTCCCCGAGGCTACCCCCTTGACGCAACACGGGACCTAGGATCATGAGTGACCCCAAGATAACCCATGTGTCTGGTATATCATAAGCATACTGAAAGATAACTAAATAAACATGAACTATGCAGAATCTAAAACGGTGGCTATCTGAAATGGCGAGCAACCCAACTGATCTGAATATATAAAACATACTAAGAGTTTAGTGATAACTGAAAGATAAACTCAACAATCCAAGTTGATTCTACTACTATATCTGAAAAACCTCTAACTGAGTTGAGTTGCTGCGACATGCTCTCCAGCTAGCTCTAACAAAAATAAAACTGAAATGTAATGAATAAAATTAAAGCATGTCTATTATCCTCGGGATATGAGGACTCACCACTGAAGCTGTTGAATGCTGCCTGAGAATAGATCTAAGTGCGGTCTGAATGCTGAGTACGTGAACCTACACAATGAAATGATGTAGCGTGGAGTATTCGTCAATACTTGGAATGTACTGAGCATGTAGGGTACAAATACTAAGATGAATAAATATATGGACGAACTGAACAAAACATAACTGAGCGATACTATAAACTGAGCAAGAATGTAGTACTGAATAGATAACCAAGAGCTAAACTGAATGCAATGACCAAGTACTAATCATGAACATGACATGCTAAACTGAATACTAAAGTATATACTAAAAACCTGGTCAAATGTGCTAAGAGTCTGATTGTAGGAGAGACTATTAACTGACATAAACCACGTGAGCTAAACGTGGAGTTTGATGTATATGCCCCATCTAGAGGACCCAATATACCTTGCCAGGGGTATAAATGCAGGACTGGCATGATCACTAAATCTGATTCCCAACAGAGGGGACTTATACTCCTACGAGGGCAAGTAGTTCTAGGACTATGAGGGTACGCTGAACCCTAGTCCAACTCAGTTCTAAATCTACTCCCAACTGAATATGTAAATGACAAAAATGTAATTGATAGACTGAATAGCTCAAATACTGACATGCAATATGAGAAAATGACATTTATGTACTGATAATGTGACATTCAAAATTCTGGAGGATGATTATCTGTTTAACTGACCTAGCAAGTATAATTCATGAACTGAGAGAATTTATACAAACTAGGGCTTTGAGTTTCATACAAGGAATTAAGCAATCTTTCCAAGAAAACTTATATTTAGACTATGGAGTATATAGCAACTGAAATCATAATAATTTCCCAAGATTTGACAAACCCTAGGTTTAAACAAGCTATGTAGAATCAAGGAACTAACTGAATTCTAGGGACCTAGTTGATGAAAGGAACCCACTAGTGAAATTCCACATACCTGGTGACGAAATCTTCGAAGAAATCCTTCGATTTCGGGGCTGAAACTTGAAGCAAACCTTTTGGTTGTTCTTGGGAGACTGGCTCCTCTTTCTTTTCCTTTTTACTCTAAGTTTGGATTATTTTTGGTGAATAAAGGTTCTGGGTATGTCTGACTAAGTTATTAGGCTTAAACTGAGTAAAATGACATAGTTTAGGCATCAAATGACGTACTTTAAGTACCCCCACATAGGGGAAAGGACCAAAATGATCTTGACTTGAATCTGACGAGTGCCACCTACTACAAGACTAAAGGGCTGTCGTTTGACCTATCGACCGTCGGTAGGGGTCGTCAGTCAAGCTCTACCCAATAGGGTTTCACTAAAACAAGCATAACTTTATAATCCAAGATGGGATTTTAGAAAATTGGGTGGCGTTGGAAAGAGGATTCAATTAGCTTTCATTTGATCGGTCATGGGTCACCTAATTCATCTTGTGCTAAAAGATATGACCGTTTGAAAATTTCCCTCCAATTGCTACTGAACCTCACCTACGGTCTGTAGGTCTAACCACGGACCGTCCTTGTCGACCGTGGGTGGGTTCAGAGACCATAAACATTTGGTGCCCAATGATGGACCCCACCTACGAACCATGTGTCAGACCACGGACCGTCGGTGGCTTCCATCGTTCTTACACCAGGTCCTGCAAAGCTGCATTTTTCTATTTTCTCAAATCTGAGGTGTTACAAGTATGATCCAAAATATGTTAAGAATTTGGAGAGCAGATGTTGTGTGTTTTCAAGAGACAAAAGTGGAGGAGGAGATTGCAAACATAGTTAAGGAAATTTGGGGTAGTAGACAGTCATATTATGTGCAACTAGAAGCTAGTGAGACTAGGGGAGGCATACTAATTTTGTGGGATAAAAGAATATGGGAAGCAGAAGTAAGTACTGTGAGAGTGTACTAACTTTCATGTTGTTTCTGTATCAAAAATCAGGGTTTTAAATGGCACCTAACGAGAGTCTACACTCCAAATGACAGAGTTTAAAGGGAAGAAACTTGGTGGGAATTGCGGGAAGGTAGATGTCTATTCACAAGTCCTTGGGTCTCACTTGGGGATTTAAATATAGTAAGATATCCTACTGAGAAGTTCAGCTACATTAGAATCAACAGTTCAATGACAGTACTTTTAGAGTTATTGAAGACATGGAATTAATGGACTTAGACTTAGTAGGGGGAGAGTTCGCATGGAGGAAAGGTGACAAACATTCCACATTATCAAGACTAGACAAGTTCACGGTCTTTGACGATTGGGACACAAGATTCAAGAATATCAAGCAGTCTATTCTGTAGAGAATTGTCTTAGATCATTCCCTATTGATGCTACAATGTGGATAATAGGGGTCAACCAAATGATATTTCATGTTTGAAAATTGGTGGCTGACTACAGAAGGCTTTAATGACAGAGTACAAGGTTGGTGGGGTCTGTTTATTTCCAGGGAATGCCAAACTTTGTACTAGTAGAAAAGCTGAGGGCATTGAAAGGAAAGTCGAAAGAGTGGAGCAAGACCAGTCAAGGATATCTAAAACAACAAAAGCAACTTGTGCTCAACCAATTAGCAGAACTTGAAATAATACATGATTAGCGAATTTTGGAGGAAGGGGTGATAGTTTCCAGATTAGATCTTACCACTGAGTTGGAAGAAATAGTCAAAAATGAAGAAATAACATAGATACAGAGATCTAGGGTAGTTTGTCTTAGGCATGGGGACAAGAATACAAGTTTCTTCCACAAGATAGCAAATTCATATAGAAGAGTCAACACTATTGACTAAATCAAAGTGACGTAGGATTTAGTGACTAAACATACTAAAATACAAAGAGAGACCACTGAGTACTATGTGAATCTATATTCTGAGACTGAGGATTGAAGACCAGAGTTGGAAATCAGGGAGTGTCCTTTTGATTCATGAAAATGACAACAACCAACCGATGGCCCCTTTTGAAGCTCAAGAAATTCGAGAAATCATCAAAGCATGTGATGGGGAAAAAGCCCCAGGCTCGAATAACTTCTCTATGGATTTCTTAAGTTAGTGTTGGGAGATCATCACAACAGAAATGGTTGCAGCATTTCAAAACTTCTATGTGAAAGGAGTGTTAAAGAAGAGTATAAATTCTACTTTTTGTTACTTTATAACCAAGAAGATATGGGAAGAAGAACTAAATGACTTTAGACCAATAAGTTTAGTGGTGAGAGTATACAAGATAATTGCAAAACTTTTGGCTAAAAGACTAAATAAGGTGATGCATAAGCTTGTGAACATGCAAGAAATGACTTTTATCAAGAGCAGGAAGATCATGGATGCAGTGTTGATAGCCAATGAATTTGTTGATTCCAAGAATAGGGATAACCAACCGAGGATCCTATGCAAGCTGGATATCCATAAGACATATGATAACCTGAATTATAATTTTTTTTATGTAGATGATGCAGAGGATGGGTTTTGGTCAAAGATAATTAAAGTGGATCAAAAAGTACATAAGCTCAGCGAAGTTCTCTATTCTAATCAACAAAAACCTATGTGGTTTTTTCCCATCAAATAGGGGTCTGATACAAGGGGACCCCTATCTTCTTTTATTTTTATCTTAGCTATGGAGGGGTTGAGCAATGTACTCCAGACTTCAAGAGAAAATGGTTGGATCAGAGGTTACCAAGTGGGGGAGAATACAATAAACAATCTAGAGATAACTCATCTAGTACACAAATGACACTATAGTATTTTGTGAAGCTATAAAGGAGAAAATGTTGATTTTGAGAGTTATTTTAAATATTTTTTAGGCCGTGTCAGGTTTGTGTATATACTGGAACAAGAGTTTTATTTATCCAGTAAACATAGTACCAAATATTGAGGACCTAGCTTACAAGATAGGAGGGAAAATAGGTGAACTACCAACAACCTACTTGGGAATGCCTTTGGGGGCTAAGAGAAAGTCAAGAGGGTTGTGGAGTGGTGAAATTAAAAAATGTGAAAGGAAGCTTGTGCACAGGAAGTATCAATATCTATCCTCAGGTGGTAGACTAACTCTAGTTAATAGTGTTTTGGATGCCTGCCATCATACATGATGCCATAAGTCCCTATACCAGCCAAAGTAACCAAGATGTTAGATGCAATAATGAGGATTTTTTTATGGAAATGAGTGAAGATAAGAAGAAGTATAGTTTGGTCAAATGGGAGTAGCTGCTAGTTAGAAAGAGAGGGGATGGAATCAACATTAGAGATTTGAGTACACAGAATTAGAGCTTGATGATGAAAAGGTTGTGGAAATTTGCATTAACAGAAGTATCTCTATGAAAGAAAGTTATAACAACAAAATATGGCATGGAGGACAAGTAGATGATGGAGGTGGTGACCAACCCTAATGATTGTTGTGTATGAGATCAATCAGTAACTTAAGGCTACTGATCAAGGATACAAAAAACTTTAAGGTTGGTAATAGAGAAAAAGTAGATTTCTGGAATGTCATATGGTGCAGATAGGAGACACTCAAACAAGCATTCCCTAAGCTACATAATCCAAGTCAAGCACATGAAGCATCAATGGCAGACTTATGGACAGGACAGAGGTTGAACCTACATCAGGAAGAAACTTAAATGATATTCATAGCAAGATTTCATGACATAATGGTGATGGATACCAATCTAACATAAGAGAATGATAGACTGAGGCCTATTGAAGTGCAGCAAGCAGGATAGCTGCAAGATGATCTCGAGAACAAAAAATCATACAAAGTGAATTATTTCACATGGATTTTAGAAAAGGAGAAAGTTTTGACACATGAAAACTTGAACAAGAGGAAACACAACCTTTGCTCTAGATGCTATGTATGCGAAGAGCAGGTGGAGACAGTCAACCATCTCTTTTTACACTGCAATTTGATAGATCAATTATAACAGATGTTCAGCCACAATTGGAAGATTAAGTGGACAAAACCAGGAGAATCACAGAAGTTCTAAAATGCTGGAACAGTGATAGAAATGCAGGAAAAAAGAGGAGAGATGGAGGATTGTCCCACCGTGCATTGGGTGGATAATTTTGAAGGAAAGGAACCATAGATGCTTTAAAGGAAAGAACAACAATATTCAGAAGATAAAGATAAACAGCCTAGGTCTTCACTATTTTTGGTGTAAGAAAGTAGTGATAGAAAATTCTGAATATGTTAATAATGCGATTGACTGGCCATTACTAGAAGATCTTAGGACTGATGTAACTATAACTTTTTGTAGGGAGACTACACTTTGATGTAGTATACCTATGGATATATAAAGTAAATGTTACCTTTCTAAAAAAAATTCCTTCTCAACAGAGTTAATGAATATTTGATCATCTTCTAGCAGCGACATCGTTATATGTTTAGGGATAAATATGACCTTCCACTTTGGTAGGACATCAAATAATCAGGTGTCATGTTAAAGCTTGCAAAGCAAACCTCGAATGACTATGAGTAAGAAAAAAACGAGATATATATCAAAATAAACAAAGATTTAATGTGGTTTGGTCAACTAACCTACATTCACAAAGGAGGTAAGCAATCCACTATATAAATATGAGAGTACAAAATATAGAGAGAAACTGTCAAGATTTTACTGATTGTCTCTCAAAGTGATAATCTTTCCTTTATATAGAGAGTATACACATTATACATCCCTAAAGACCTGCTAGTCCTATCCCAAAAGATTAGCTATTCAATCCCTCTAAGTCTGTCATTCAAATCCATCTAAATTTGCTATATTATCCTTCCAAATCCTCTATTTTATCACAATAGTATCCTCTATGATTATTACAACAAATCTCTATAATTACAACACTATATACATTAATATATACAATCACTCTATATTATTCATCATGCTAACACCCCCCCTAAAATTGATGTTGGTGGATCAAGAAGAATTAATTTGCCTACTAGAAACTGATGTTGTTGTCATTCCATGAATTTTATAAATGCATTAGCTATCTATAGATCAATGGACACGTGCGAAAGAATGTTAACTCCTTCATTCAGGTTAATAAAAACAGAAACAAAAAATATGAAATAGACAAAAAATAAATAATCCGAGTCCACAGAACCCAATGTGTATCCTTAAGAAATTTAATCCCCTCAATTACCCGAGTTTCTAGATTAATTCCTCCCAAGGTAAAACATATTAACTACTCCCTCTGTCCCAATTTATATGACTTACTTTCCTTTTTAGTCAGTCCCAAAAAGAATGACACATTTCTATTTTAGGTAAGAATTTTCCTATAAAATGTCTTTTTTACCCTTAATGAAATGATTTACAACCACACAAATTTCTATCATTCATTTTGGACCACAAGTTTTAAAAGTCTTTCCATTTTTCTTAAAGTTTGTGCCAAATCAAAGTACATCATATAAAATGGGACGGAGGGAGTATTAAAGAGGTAGCGGTATCTCAAACTTCGATAGTTTCAGTGAACTAAAAGAACAACAACGAGAGCACACACAGACTCAATTGATTGACAATTTGATTTGTAAGAAAATGTATGCAAAAGAGAGAAAGTTTTCCGTGTTTGAAAAATGACAGAAATATCTCTCTTTACGTTATGCGTGAATTTTCAAATAATTATGTTATGTGAAATTAATTAATTAATATTCTGAATTATTTTTAAGAAAAATGAAATTAATTAATGAGATTGATTAAATAAATTTTGCCTAAAAAATTATCAATCACTCACATTATTGGCCAAAGCCGAATCCGAGGCCGAGCGAGAGACGACAACGGCGCGAGGGGGCACCTTCTACTTAATCCTTTAAGATCTAAAAGAAGTATTCCCTAATATAAGGACAACACTTCTCCTTTCTTCTACCATATAGGAGAAATAATTTTCATTTTCAAAGACTTTCCATTTGAAATGACTTTCCATTTTCCTCCAAATTGGTTCCCCCACATTTAAGAATTTCTCATTCATTTTTATTTTCTATTCACACCTTGCTAAAACTCAACAAAGATTAATGACTTCATTATCTACAACTTCTCGTATATATTAACAATCTACTTCGATGTTTTTGTTCCTCTTATGATAAATCAGATTAGTAACAATCTGAATAGCACTTGTATTATCATCATAGAAAGGAGTAGGATTAGATTAAGGAAATCCAATATCAACAAGTAATCCACGAAGACGTACAACCTCAACGCAGGTAGTAGACATAGATCGATATTTAGCCTATGCTGAGGATTTTGATACACAGACTTTCTTCTTACTCTTCCGAGATATTATTGATTCTCCAAGAAACATGCACCAACCAGTGACTGAACGACGAGTATCAGGACATCCTTTCCAAACAGAATCACTAAAGGCATTAAGATGAATAGGAGAACCACTAGGATAAAATCATCCATTAGTAGATGTTCCTAGAAGATACTGAATGATGCGATGAACTGCCACCAAATGGATATGACGGGGAGCTTGCATAAATTAACTAACTTGCTGAACTACAAAAGAGATATCAAGAAAGGTAATAGTAAGGTAATTTAGGCTCCCAACTAATTGTTAAAATATAGTTGCATCAAGAATAAGATCTCCTTCCTCATGATGATACTTAATATTCAATTCCAATAAAGTATCTACGAAGGAGGAATCTTGAAGACCAGCCAAAGAAATTAGATCCTGAGTATATTTGTGTTGGTTTAGAAACACACTTGAAGAATTATTATGAACTTCCAAACCTGAGAAATATGTAAGAGTAACAAGATCTTTCATACGAAAAGAATCTTTAAGTTGCTATTGAAAACTAGTGATTAATAAAGAATCTGCGCCCGTGATAATAAATATGTCATCTACATATACCAAAATAAGAACACAACTTGTGTATATTTTTTGAAGAAACAAAAATGAGTCATATTTTCTATACTCATAAGAAAATTGTAGCAAAGTAGATCAAATTTTGTCAAACCAAGCCGCAGGAGCTTGTTTTAGTCTATACAAAGACTGCTTCAAGTTGCATACATATGATATAGGTGATGAGAACAAACTAGGTAGAGGTTTCATATACATATCTTCTTTAAGATCATTGTGGAAAAAACATTTTTGACATCCATTTGATGAAGAGACTAGTTTTGCGAAGAACCAATGGCAATAAATGTTCTCACGTAGTAATTTTTTCTATTGGTGCAATGGTCTCTTCATAGTCCACACGATACTCTTGTATATTACCAATAACAACCCATCGAGCTTTGTACTGATCAAGAGTGCCATCAAAATGAAAATTAATTGAATGAACCCATTTACATCCAATTGAATGGACATTTGAAGGACATGAAACATTGTCCCATGTGTTATTTTCTTTAATGGTCAAAAGATCTTCCTCCATTGCTTTCTACCAACATTCATGCTTACAAGATTGTGCGTAACAAGTTAGAACATAAATGGTGGATAAAGTAGAGGAAATCCATACCAATTAGGAGTATGAGATACTCTAGTAGATCACCGAGTAGGCATAGGAGGATCAGACCTTGAAGAATTCTCAAATTCTAGTTGTGGTGCATTCTCAGGTGGCAGATCAGTTTTGGGATGGGGCAGAGTTGGCTGATGTCATTCATACACAAATACAAGTTTCAACCACTTAAAAGAAGATCACAAATCCTCAAAAGTAGGAAGATAATGAGAAACAAAAAATGACTCAACATGAGTAGAGAAGAACAATTGATTTTCAAAGAAAACAACATTTCTAAAAACATGAAATTTGTTAGAATATGGATCATAGAAAATAAAACGTTTATGTGAAGTACTATAATCCATAAAAGCACATTTAGTAGATTGAACATAAAGTTTATTGCGTTGAGAAGGAGGCAGATTGTAATACCCCAAAAATTTCTAAGTTAAGACTTGAACCATTTTTCATTTACTTGTAGATCCATATCGGGTGATTCTTAAATTTGACCATATGTGTAAAGATAAATTCTTTTGGGTGGGAATTATTTTGTATATTAATTAAGGTCACTAAAAAAAACTTCAACCACAAAGTTGAGTTGAAAGTTTCCTTACCGATTAAGTTTTGACATAAGATTTTACTTAGGTCAACTTAAAAAGACCATATCTCTTAGAATATAAAGAGTTACATGGTCCATAACCTATCAAATTAAAGGTCTTTGAATTAACATTCTAATGCCACCAACTTTGCGTCATTCCGCGTTTGGTGTAGAGAGTTATGATCATTTTACTAACTAATGTAGTGCAGTTCCATTTTAGCCGTGGGAAACTTCTAAATTAGATAATTTTCTTCTCTTTATACCACTAGGAAAACCTGAAAAATGGATTCTTAAATCCTATAAAGGCCTAAAAATCTTATTTCCATCTTTTAAACCATCATTCTCTTCTCCATCAAACCCTAAGGCAAAACTCTAAGGAAAAATCAAAATAAAAGACTTCATTCAAGATTCTTTCCATCTTTTTCAAGTCTCTTCTTCAAGGTAAGTCCATATCCAAGAATTTCATTCTTTCCAACTCAAATTCCTCCAAACAATTATGAATCACTAATTAAAATCATAATTCTTGGTCATAGAGTTTCAAGAAACTAATTCAAGAAATCTCAAGAAAGGTTTTCTTGATTGTTTTCCTTCAAGCTAGGGCTTCAAAACTTCTAATGAAGTTCTTCTACAAGATTTTTCAAGATTCTTCAAGAACCTTGTTCTTCCAGATATGTAAATCTATCATAGTGTTGGACTAGTTCGTCCTCACGCCCTACATCTACTTTCAAATTAGTAAAACAGTAATCTAGGATTCTATCCCTAGATTTGAGTATTCTTGAGAGGGTTAATTTTGAGTTCTCGAGTTCCTATTTCTTTTTGAAATTCTACTCCTAATTATTACATTGATATATGTTATGCATTAGAATTCTTGAGTTGAGTCTTTCATGTCCATAATTTCGCATGAACCCTATGAATTGAGTTATAAATTTTGAGAAGTTTTCTAAAGCCAATACTTGAGTTTTAAACTAAGTTTTTTATGGAAGTAAAGATGATTTTTGAGAAAGATTTGTATTCATGAGTTTCTATATGGTTATTGATGTCCTCAAGTGGAGTCATTCATGTCCATAATTCCACATGAACCCTATGATTTGAGTTATAAATTTTGAAAAGCTTTTTAAAGCCAACACTTGAGTTCTTAAACTGAGTTTTGAGATAGTTAAGACGAGTTTGAGAAAAGAGTTTCTAAAACATGATTAGTATGACAATAGAGTAAGCAATCAATGTGTGAGCAGTATCGTATCGAGATATACCATCAATGTTTATGCAATATAACTTCCTGAGTCATCAATGATCATCTTAAATTATGATTTTGATATGTTTTTGAGAAAGAGTTATCAAGTATGAATTGAGTAAGAGTATAAGGGGACTATGTATTTCCAGAGGTATCAAATTTTACATTGATAAAAGAGAAATTTAGATTTCTGAATGAGTTATGAGTTCAAATGATATTTCAAGAGCAGTTACCTCTTTTAAGAGGGTAGTTCGAGCAATTATCTCAAACCAGAGCAATAGTTATGTTTTAATAAATATGAGCATGAGTATATATTATTGGGAGTAGTATTGAGCACCGATATGGGGACGAGTTCAGAAAACTCAAAGTCCTCATAAACCATATATGCCAACATGGGTAAAGGGACATACTTTTTAGATGATTTCTTATTGGTTTTTAGCATAGCTTAGTGGATCCACTTAGTTGAGGAGTTACATACCTTGGCAAGGTATAAGACAGTTCTGGCAGTGTGGGTGAGACGTTGTATCATCATGTAGCTCATAGTGATGGTTGTCGGTTAGAGAATCTCCTAATAGACTGAAAGTGTATTTTTATATATCACTTATTATGTTGAGTTCAGAGATGAGTGAGTATTTTGTAAAGTTTTAAATGATTTTACTCCTTTATTTCTTTACATCCAGTTGTGTATATATCTATATCTACTGCAGTCCTTTCATTTAGTTATTTGTTTATTCAGCCATATTACATACTCCTACATTCCATGTACTGATGTCATTCGACTTGCATCCTTTTATGAGATAGATACAGGTTCTTAGGATCCTCAACATTAGTCCGTTTAGATCACTTTGTCTGCTCGCTAGATTTTTAGTAAGACCTCCTTACTTTTGGAGGACGCCAGTTTTATGTGTTGTTAGTATTAGTAACATTTTGAATATTCATCTGTCTTGTCCCTACACTCGTCTATATATAGTAGAGGCTTCATAAATAGACAGTTTTGAAGATTTTTCAATTTTAGATATTTTATTTCAAAATTGTGTTTCGTACTTAGTATATTCAGTGAAGTTTTGAGAGTCAATAAACTATTTTTAAGGTTTCTTTCAATTTGATGCTTATGTATCTTTGAGTTAGTCTTCCACTAGTAGTCATCCTTGATAAGGGTTCGCTTGAGGACCAACAATGGTTCTCGAGTGCCGGACACGTCTAGGGTGTAGGCTCAGGTCTTTACAAATTTGGTATCAGAGAATAGTGTTCAAGTGTCCTAGGGTGTTTATGAAACTGTGTTAAGTACTATCTTATTTATGGTTGTGAGGGACCCACTTTTATAAATGAGGGACTACAGACATTTAGGAAAAAATTCCCTTCTTTCATACTCTCAATCGTGCAGTAGAGCTATGCCATAGGGAACTTATTCAAACTCTAGTGTTTCTGAGATTCATTCCACTACCCCTCATACTCAAGGTAGATGAAAAGAAAAGCTATTTCCAAATCGATGAGTTACTCTCAGCAAAAGTCTTGAGGAAGTCATGAGAATGTAGATGGGCTTAAAATAATCCCATGAGTGAGCTTAAGTGTTGAGATTCAAAAGAATGCACTCTTATTCATATGAATCGTGCGTTCGAGCAAAGAGCGAGATGTTTTCCTAGAATACTTTCTCTAACCTTGTTTCAATTGAGACCCTTATGTGAAAGTGTGTTTTGGAAATTTGGTAGTATTTTCATCCAAAAAGATAGTATGAGTTATGAGATTATAAGCAAGAGTAGTAAGAGTGCCCAAAGTTAGAAGCATGCATGCAGAGGTTCAGTAATCTAACAAAGGGAGATAGTGATGAGGCAAGCTATGTTTTTATAGTCATGCACCCAATAGGTTATTAATGAGGAGTTTTCTCTTATGGATAGACTAAGAAGTAATATTTTTCTATAGAGTTCATGATAGAAGGCAGAGGAATAATTACTATTTAGGATGGGTTATAGTATACTTTAACTAAAAATGAGGTTATGATGATGTGTCATTGTGTTAGTAATGACCAAGTATAGGTGTAGAATAGAAGATCAAAAGTATTCATGAGGTGATATCTCTAAGCTAGGCTTATGATCTTTAAGGTAAAGCCCATAATATTCAAAGGGTTATAGAACTAATTAGGCAATTATGTATAGTGAATGAGTAAATAGTACTTAAGTCATGCAATTGAATATGATGATAATCCGTAAGTATGTAGACAGAGAGATAACGATTGACAACTTCTCATGAGATTTTAGTGGGCGAGTGTTTCTTAATTTGTATCTCTTAGTTGTAAGTTAGTATGGTAAGAGAGCAAACATATTGTTATATGGCTTTATTAATAAATATTAGGCTTGAATTCGAGATGAGAGCGGTGGTAAAAAAGAATGGAAACATGATGGTGATGATGTTAGTTCGAGATCTAATCTGGTAGATTTGACATAGAGTAAGTAAGAAATTAAGGTGTAACCTTGTACAAGTGTGAGTGGTACAAGTATGAGATTCTAACTTTTAGATGAGAGCAATGAAGTGTGGCTAAGTCATTATACTAACAAGATAATTAAGAGGTGTACCCAAGATTCAATGTAGTTAGACGAGGTTCAAATTAAGTTACTGTTTATTTTTCATGTGTGCCTAGATAGTGTAATTGAGCTATTAATGTGTAATAGGCTGAGGTAAGCATTAATTTTCTTCCCTTAAGAGCTAGAGGAAGCAACCTTATAATCCAGTGAGAAGACGTTAAGAGAAGCATCTTAGAAAGAGGACATAAAAGGAGTCTTAGTACCTACTTATAGAGAGTTCAGTAGCCATGAAATAAGTCTTTCCTGAGTATTAGAGTAAATGGAATGTAAACCAGTTTAGAGATGATGAGAATAGATCCCTGGCTTTAGAGTGTCAACTCCATACGTAGGAAGAGATGATAACATGAGAAATCAAGTCAAGTGTTGAGGATGAGATAGTGATGTCTTCAAAAAGAGTTTTAGAGATATATCAATCCGTTCATAATCTTGCATATTCCTCAAGCGAAGTTATTACAAGATCTTGTGGATATTCCTAATATCAGAATTGTGTCTATGACCTATGCTCATACACTTCAGAGAGATTCACATCTATGCTCAGTTTCCAGAATAAGGGGCAAAGACTTTAGCCCATTAATCTCAAACTTAATCTATAAAGTTATGGATATCATCCTCATGATAATATAAGTATTCATGTCTCATGGTATGTTTAGTCTCACAAGTTCATGATTTACTCTCAATGGCTAGCAGCATCATGTTATGCCATGCATATTCTTATATCAGAATTCTCGAATGAATCGTGCTTATGATCTTTTACCCTAAAGTTCTTTCAGTAATTCTAGTTTTGGAGAGGGGTGTTGTTGATAATAGTTCTGTGATGATGGAGGAGAGAATTGCTACTTCTTATTGTTATAGTGATGGTGTGTTTATTCCATCTAAGATTATAAATGTGGAGGAAGAAGGAGATAAGGTTTTACAATGAGTACTAACTCAGCTTCCTGGTGGTAATGCATGAAAGTTCAATTGGTAGAGATGATGAGAGGATGAGAAGTTCTTAGTAAGTGGGTTAGTAGGAGTCTATGGAGTGGTTAAGGTTCTAAGCTTGAATGTGGTATTGTTAACATGTGGACAATATGTGATACATTAGGTGTTTCGTAATGTGATACATTAGGTGTTTCGTAATGTGAGCTCAAGGTTAGCTGAATGTAGCGGTTAGGAGTAGTATTCTTGGGATGAGATTTCCTACAGAGGTATAGAACCTGAATCTTGTGATTTAGATCAGAATGATCACCCTATGTTATGTGATTTGTGATTCTGAGTTATACTTGAATACAGTAAGAGTAACCCCTTTCCATTCTGAGACAAGCCGTCATTCGAGGACGAATGATCCCAAGGGGGAGATATTGTAACACTCCGAAAACTTCTAAGTTAAAACTCAAACCATTCTTCATTTACTTGTAGGGTCATATCGGGTGATTCTTAAATTTTCCCATATGTGTAAAGGTAAGTTTTTAGTGTGGGAATGATTTTGAATATCAATTAAGGTCACTAAAAAAAACTCCTAGCACAAAGTTGAGTTTAAAGTTTCCTTACAAATTAAGTTTTGACATAAGATTTTACTTAGGTCAACTTAAAACAACCATATCTATTTGAAAATCAAGAGTTATGTGGCCCATAATCTATCAAATTAAAGGTCTTTTAATTATCTTCCCAATGCCACCAAGTTTTCGTCATTCTGCATTCGGAGTAGAGAGTTATGATAATTTTACTAACTAATGTAGTGCAATTCTTTTTTATCCGCGGGAAAAATTCTAAATAAGGTAATTTTATTTTCCTTATACCACTAGGAGAACCTTAAAAATGGATTCTTAACTCGTATAAAGCCATAAACAATCCTATTTCCATCTTTTAATCCATCATTCTCTTCTCTCTCAAACCCTAAGGCAATACTCTAAGGAAATATCAAAGTAGAAAACTCCATTCAAGATTCTTTCAATCTTTTTCAAGTTTCTTATTCAAGGTAAGCCCTTCTCGAAGAATTTCATTCTTTCCAACTCAAATTGCTCCATACAATTATGAATCACTGATGAAAATCATAATTCTTGGCTAGAGCTGTCAAAAAGGGCCGGCCCAGCCCCATCGGTCCCAAGCCTCGAGGGCTAAGAAATTTGAAGGGTTAGGGCGGGCCGGCCCTTCATTTTCTAGGGATTGAAAATGCTGAATCCAACCCAACCCTAGAAGGGGCGAGGACTCGGGCGGGCTAGCCCTTCTGTTTTTCTTTTTAAATATTTTTTTTCTTTTCAAACTTATAATTCTATAACATCAAAAAAATGAGAAGATTTTCAAATCAAATATGACAAACAATGATATTGTTTCAATAACACTAACAATAATTTAGTGTAATTAGCATGTATCTCGCATATTGGATATGCGAGTGAGATAAGAGAGTGACAAGCAAGATAGGAGGGAGGCGAGGGCTTGAGATTTGTATATATATCCTAGATACATGTGAATCTACTTAGATAGAGAGTTTCTAGAACAAATTAACCCAATTTTGAGTCCATATATTTCGAGATACTATTTGGGTACGAAGATTTATAATATTACAACATAGCGTGTATTCAAATAATTAGATTATATACTAGAGAGATTATTGTAAATTACTCTTAAATAAAAAGTTTTGGCCCATGGGCCGACCCCAGCCCTGCCCCGATCAAGCCTCAAGGGTCAAGGGCTTATATGGGCCGGGCTTATAAGCCCCAGTTTTAAATCGGCTTGAAAAATCCTATCTCAACCCTACCACAATAACGGGTAGGGTTGGGCCGGCCCCATGGGCTAAGCCCATTTTGACGGCTCTATTATTGGCCATAGAGTTTCAATAAACTAATTCAAGAAATCTCAAGAAAGGTTTTCTTGATTGTTCTCCTTCAAGTTAGGGTTCAAGTCTTCTAATCAAGTTCTTCAATATTTTTAAAGATTCTTTAAACACCTTGTTCTTCTAGGTATGTAAGGCTATCATAGTGTTGGGCTAGTTCTTCGTCACCCCCTACATCTACTTTCAAATTAGTAAAAGAGTAATCTAGGATTCTACCCCTAGATTTGAGTATTCTAGAGATGAGTTAATTTTGAGTTCTGAAGTTCCTATTTCTTTTTTAAATTCTACTCCCAATTATTGAATTGATATATGTTATGCATTAGTATTCTTGAGTTGAGTTGTTAATGTCCATAATTCCGCATGAACCCTATGAATTGAGTTATAATTTTGAGATGATTTTTAAAGCCAACACTTGAGTTTTAAACTGAATTTTTTAGGAAGTAAAGATGAGTTTTCAGAAAGATTTGTATTCATGAGTTTCTATATGGTTATTGAGGTCCTCAAGTTGAGTAATTTGTGTCCATAATTCCACATTAACCCTATGCTTTGAGTTATAGATTTTGAAAAGCTTTTTAAACCTAACACTTGAGTTCTTTAACTGAGTTTTTAGAAAGTTCATAACGTTCAAATATACTTCTTGAAAAGAAATATAAACGATCGTATGCAATATATTTACCCAACTATGAGTCGGGGTCGATCCCACAGAGAATATGGAAGAATATTATCAATAGCAAATATTTAACTTGATAGTCG
>JAJOOO010017176.1:0-23863 GCA_029582685.1 Solanum piurae | reverse complement strand
TTCTATTTAGGATATATTTTGAATTTGATCAAAAATATTTTAAAATAAGTGAGGATTTACTAGTCTGGCAACTTTGAGATTTTAGATTTCGACAATCGGAATTGGGTCATCGGAGTTTATAATTTGGTATATGATAATTAAATTGATAAATAGTCTAACCATGAGATATGAAGGAAAATAAAAAAGTTAATTGTGGTGAGAAGATTTTAGTAAATAAAATTAATTTGATCCATTAAATATTTAACTATACACGTATAAAGATTTTAGAGGCCCATTAAACAAATCGGAGGGATGCCTACGAGAGGGGATCCAGTAGGCATTAGCATAGGTTTTCATAGGTTTCAAAAGTAACTTCTTGCAATTGATTTTTTTTCGTAAGATTTTAATTAGACATGGTATTTGTTAATGATATTTAATGGAAAGTGTTATAAATACTTATATTTTCTCAAACATTGTTCTAATGATGTTGATTGTATAACCACAACTCTTCCTCATACATCTCTAATCACCACACCCAATTTATGTGGACTCTTACATGATCATATGACTTGTTTAAACTTATTTAATTGGATAAATTTCAAAAATATAATTTATTATTAATTAATTGTTGTCTTTTCTAAATTCTACTAGTTTTGGTCTATATATAAGTGTCAAATTCTAGTAGGTGAAGTATCGACTTTTAACTTAGATATAAATCCGAATATACCTTACTAGAGTGTAAATCTCATTGGTCATAAATACACCACGCACATAGAGATGTATCGATTGTATAAAGGGTCTATATATTTTGATAACCAGTAAATATTTAGATATACAAATTTTACAACGGTAACAAAAGTTTAAATTCCACTTTTTCAACTGTAACATTTGGTTATTTTGTTTGTATAAAAGGAAGGCTATCCCTCATAAACAACTCAAATACCTCCATTTTTAAAATGTCTCAAGCATCTCAAACATCCAAAGCAAAAAAGTCTTACAATTGTCATTGTGGTAATTCATCTACGTTGAGGACGTCACACACCGATACAAATCCAGGTCAACAATTCTTTAATTGTGCAGTTGACATATGCTCAATGTTTAGGTGGCTTGAAAATGAATCATCAACGAGTAGCCCATCGAATTTTCAAGGCATTGCCAAATTTGAATTATTAAAAAATCTACGAAAATCCGAAGAAAATAGGGATCTGCTAATGACTTTCTTAAAAGAAGGCAAAGAGCAGAGGAATCACTTGAAAGTGTTGCTAAAAGATGTTGAAAGATATAGAGATCAACTAAAAGAAAGGTTGAGTTTGACAGATGAAAAAGAAAAACGCCTAAAAACTGTATTGTGTAGTTTATTTTTGGGGTTTGCTTTTAGGAAATGTGTTACAAAAATGTAGTCTGAATAAATAAAAGTATTTCTCTCTATTTGTTGCACTCTTATATCTTTCCTTTTTAATCGATGATGTTATAAATCAACAGTGATAGCAATCAATAGTATTAAACATACAACTTTATTGTCGATAATTGACTGCTAAATAATTTTACTCCATAATGGTAAGAAACTGAAATTAAACAAAAATCACATACTATTAAAATATAGATTCATAAAAAACCCTTCATAATAAAACATGTGAAACTGTTTCTCAAAACTACCATTAACCATATACAAAAACATCTATAATCATTCATATGTACATTTTTCTCCTCAAAACAACAAAATCACAAACTTCAAAATGTCTTAAAATGTCAATACTTTAAAACTCATTGTCTTGAAATGCCAATACTTCAAAAATCATTGTCTTAAAATGCTAATACTTCAAAAACCACTTCAATTGTTTTTCTCGTCGCCGTTAATCTCACCATCGAGTTTCATAACAATACTCATCACATCCACCGAATTTTCAACACTATCATCTTCTTCTTTCTCTTCTCCATCTACTGACTTCTCTTTTACTTTTTCTTCTTCCTTCTTCTCTTCTGCCACTTCATCAATTGTATCACCTGCCACTTATTCATCAACAACATCAACTGTCACTGGATCAACTTCACATGCCACTTCACCACCTGCCACTTCATCTATAACATCAGTTGTCACTAGATCAACTGCACCTTCCACTTCATCATCTGCCACTTCATTAACAACATTAACTGTCACTGGATCAACTGCCACTTCATCAATTGCCACTTCATCAATAATATTAACTTCCACTGGATCAACTGCACCTGCCACTTCATCACCTGCCACTTCAATAGCAACATCAGTTGTCACTGGATCAACTGTCACTTCATCAATTGCCACTTCATCAATAACATTAATTGTCGTTGGATCAACTGCACCTGTCACTTCATCAACTGTCACTCCATCGACAATATCACCTACCACTTCATCAACCACAACTACTCCTACTTCATCAGCCATTGCATCAATTGCCACATCATTAACTGCCATAACATCATCTACCATTTCATCAACTATATCACCTGCCACTTCATCAATTGCATCAAATGTAACTTCATTAACATGATCACATGTCACTTTATCAACAACATCAACTGCCACTTCATCAACTTGTAAATTAATCATCAATTGCAGCAAAGTCTTCATCAACTGCTACAAGGTCTTCATCAACTGTTGTAATGTTCACATGTATTGTATTACTTTGACAAAAATTATAGGAATAAATTACTTGACACTAACAGTATATATATATATATACTAATTTACCTTCTTCTTTTTTTATTCTTTTCAATTCTCCTCAATTTTTCATCTCGTACATAAGCAACAACTTCCACCATTGATTGCTCAAGGGATACAACACGTTCACTAAGATTTTCTAAATTTCCATAATTAGAAGTACTTGATATATTTTTCTGTCTACTAAAAATAGAATTCACACAAGGTTGGACAATATTGTGATCACCCAAATATTCATCATCGACACTCTCTATTCCTGCAGTGAGGACAGTCACACCTTTCAATTGGGCCTTCAAGACATCGATGACCACGTTCTTCACTTCATCTGTATATGGCTTAAATGTTTTCATGTAATTCTGTCCCATCTCCCGGACAGTAGGGGTGAGATATGGGTTCACAATCTAAAAACAAAGAATATAAATATTACACAATGTTCACTAATTTAAAAATATTGTTAGATAATAACAAATAAATGTATACCTTCGTACTTCTTCTTTTGTACTTAAATGGATCACCTTCAACTATATTATCGCTCTTTGATGTGTACCATCTAAGTAAACGGGGAATGGGCAATGGAGTATCCAAGGACTTCTCAATATACTTTCCAAGATATGAAAAAGCCTCATATATCCAAACTTGAAATTTATAGAACAATAAACAAATAAATAGAGTATATGAAGTACTACACAAATAAATAAGAGTATATCATAAATAGACTAAATAGTTGATAATAAGTACCAAAATGTCCAGGGAAAGCCGTACAGAGCATAGAATGCATTTTTCTTTTCATTATACATTTCTCCCTGCTTCTTCAAATTAATTTGATTCTTCAGATAGGTTAATGTTAAATCAAAAGACTCTTTTCCCATGGATAACTTTTGAAGAAATTCAAATCCTCTGCCATCTTGATGTGGTTTAAATCCACAATCTTAGATCGATCATGGGCAAGCAATATCGAGTGGACGAACCAAACTAAAGAGCACTTCAATTTCTGCTCCTTATTTAATTTGTTACTATTTATTAATCTCGTCAACTTTGCACCGATGATATTTTTGTTCCTTGTCACCTTGAAATGAAAATTCTCACCTTTTCTAAGGACTTTATTCAGTTTTAATTCACGGGGGTATGCTGAACAATTCAGCCATGTAATCAATGCAAATTCTTTTAAGACAAAACATGCAGGCTTATCATTCACACAACCAAATTTCATGCAATTTTTTTTATCATTTCTCACACGTTGCAACAACATATAATGGATAATCTGTCCATTGACCTTAAAATAATCTGGAATATGCCTCAAATGTCCCAAGCAAGTACCCTTAAATTCATTATAAAGTTTTTGTTCAACCAGAATTTTTCTAAAGTCACGATAAACTGTCATTCTTGATCTTATAGAGATCTTTGCTGGAAATGATCCTACCTCATCTAACCACGTCGCTAGGTCATACAACTCACCTGAGATATCTCTTGCACAAATTGGCAATGATAGGGGATCATCCTCATCTCGACTAGTGTCCCTACTACTCTCCTCGCTATCACTTTTCCCTTCACTACTCTTAACATTATCAACATCAACACTATTGTCCTGGTAGTTGTCAATCTCCGCCATTGTTTCAGTTTCTGAATTAGGCTTGGATTCTTCCACTACAATTTTTTTCTTTTTACAAGTTTTCAAAACTTCTTCGGCCTTTCGTTTCTTACTTCTAAGAGCAACATGAGCAGATGGTTTAGTGCTTCCACATCTAGTTTTAGCCATACTTTATAATCTACAAGCAAAAACATATTTATCAACCACTTGTTTATTAACATAAGCAGAGTAATCCTCAAATAAAACATGTAAAATAAATAGCAGATCCAACAGAAATCAACAATGCGATTGACAGAAACGCCACTAAATTCGATCAAAGTTTAGTAAAAATTTCAAAATCAATAGGTGAGAAACATAAAAAAAAAAGAAAAAAAAGCAACCAAATAGGGTCAAATATTTATATCCAAACAAAAACGCCATCAGAGACCACAAATATTCATTGAATAAGGCAAAAAAATTTCATCCCAAACAAGAACATGAAGAAAAATAGTCCAAAAAAAGGGGTCATTAAATCATTACACTACTATAACAAAATAAACAACCAAATACGGCTAAAAATTACCGAAAAATACCATTACATGAGATTCAACTTACCAAAGATGAAAGTTTTGAACTTGGGAAAGAAGATTGAATAAAACAGATGAAGATTTGAGAGGGGTTTAGGACGATGAAAAGGTTGAGGATTTGAGAAGTGGATGGAGAAGAGTAGCGTATGATTACACTAGTTTCATCTTTCAAGAATAGAGGATTTTCTTGAAAGATGAAAAGTCTAGCACTTGGAGAAGAAGAAATGTTGGAACAAAAAAAGAGATTCAGAAAATATTTGCCTCGATTTTCATCAAATAATAATATTGTTTAAAATGTGTTGGGATTATAATATATTCTTGTAAAGTTATATCTCTTTCTCAAGTTTGAAAAATGCCCATGACCTTACATTCACAAATATACCCCAAGTTTTAAAAAGGCCAAAGAGATCCATGACCCCACACTTTTTCCTTTTTAAAAAGCCCAATCCAAAAAAATAAAGCAAAAATAAATTAAGTGCATATAGAGTAAATTAAGTTATAAAGGTGGCTACAATACCAAATCTTCTCATCTAACTTGAGGGGGCTGTTTTAGAACAATGTTATTGTTGTTACTTTATTAGTGTATAGGTTGTTATTTTGTTTCCACTATTTTAGGAGCTTGCTAATTTATTCTCCATATTGTTCAATTCATTATACTTGTAAACTTAAGCTTTTCTTCTTTCTTCTCTAATGACAGTGGAAATACTTAGAACTGTCAAGTCCTGTATCTTGATCCATTTTATGTATTTTGTCCTAGTTTTTTTCTGGTTGCTCTCTGAATCCATAGTTTCATAGGTTGCTTTCTAATTGGAGATATTCATTTTCCAGCTCCTTAACCCTCTTGATGAAAACAAACCTAACTATAGAGAGGAAGTTTTGTTGATTTACCATTCATCACTAATATTGTAATGGCCCAGCCCGTTATTAGTGATATTGTTCGCTCTGAACCTAGGCCGTACGACTTTAAAATGTGCCGCTAGTTGGTAAGGCATGCTTAATTATATACTCAACATATCTCCTATGTTTTACCAATGTGAAACTTTATATCTTAAGCTGGGTGTCACATATATTGTAGGGCTGCTATATATATTGCCTCCCATTTTAGCCTTCTTTAATATTTTACTGTTAATCTCGTGAAGTCACCATTAGTTGGACTTTGAAAGTTGTAGACGGTCATTAAACAATACATCACATATTTAAAAATGTAGGAAATATAGAAGGAGAATATTATCTTTAGAGAATGTTCAAATTTTATATAGGATACTTAAGACCACTTGATATTATTACAATCATCAACAACATCTCTATTCACACTACTAATAATGTAAATCAAGGATCTTGCACAAATAACTAGATACATGTATCACAATTTACTAGATACATGTATTACGAAATTCTAAAAGACTTCTTGAAAAACTAAGAGACAATTTTGAAAGACTAAACATTAATGTGTATGCATTAATTTCAACACTCCCCCTTAATGCATTTGCTTGACAACTCCAATGCGTTCTCGAAGATAGCAATTTTTCGCTCTAGCAAGTGCTTTGGTGAAGATGTCAGCAAGTTGTTCTCATGTCTGCCAATAATGCAATTGAAATTTGCCTTTCTCTTGTGCTTCTCGGATAAAATGATACTTGATGGAAATATTATTTGATCTTTCATGGTTGACTGGATTCTTGGTTCTCAGATAAAATGATACTTGATGGAAATATGCTTTGATCTTTCATGGTTGACTGGATTTTTGGCAATTGCAATTGCTGATTTGTTATCACAATCAAGAACATACCCTTTTTTTTTGTTTTTCACTAATGTCTTCAAATATTCTCCTAAGCCAAATAGCTTGAGAAGTAGCCTTAGCTGCTGAGACATATTGTGCTTCGGCAGTGGATTGAGCAACAACACTTTATTTTTTTGATAACTAAGAATAAATACTTGATCCAAATAAGAAAGCATAACCAGAAGTACTCTTCATGTCATCTATACACTACTAGAAAACTGAAAATTACATGCGAATTTTACTTGGGTATTATTTCTGCAGAAATTTCCTACGAATTTTCCTGCGGAAATATGAAATTCCTAAATTATTGTCACGACCCGAGTCTACACCCTGGACGTGGCCGGCACTCAAGAACCATTGATGGTCCCCAAGCAAACCCTCATCCTGACTGACTACAAGCGGAAGACTAACTTAAGCATGCAAAAGCTTAAAACTGAATAAAATTCAATAAACTCAACTTTTCAAAACTTCAACTCAAATGAACAACTTAGAATAAAATAATATATTCAACTCGCCATAAAATAGGCAACTTAAGTCTTTAAAATATTTAATAAAATAAATGAATAATACAAACTTCTCAACTATACTGACTATTTATGAAGCCTCTAACTGATAAAGATGCAAGTCAGGACAAGACCCACAACATCCTGACTAGATTGAAAAGTAAATAAAATCCATCGGAAGCAAGGAGGCTTACCATGGCTAACTCGAACTCTCGGATGTATCAACGAAGCTCCTGTTGATGATCCTGAATTCCTGTGTCTGCATCATGAGAAGATGCAGGCCAAATGACTCAGTACATGGAATTTACGAGCATGTAAGGGGAATTCTAAAATATAAACATAAGCTTCAAACTTGATAAAAAAGAAACATACTTACCTCTTCTCAATCTTATTCAACTCAAGGAATACTCAAGGGTACTCAAAACTACTCAAACTTACTCAACTCAGAAGTACTCAAGGATAAGATACTCAACTCAGAGATAAGATACTCAACTCAAAGATACGATATTCGACTTTGGATACTCAACTCAATATGACTGAACTCATTTCAATATAAAGCAATTTAAAACAAGTGCAATATAAAGAAACAAATTGTTTAAAACATGTTGTCAACTCTGTGTGTATGCAAGGATACAACATAACTCTGAAATGTATGTAAAAATACAAATAACTGTGTATATAAGAATACAATAACTTCTGTGGCAGTTTCTCTAACCGACAACCATCACTTAATAGCTATAGTGATGATACAACACTTTACCTCGCACTGTCAAGGACCATCCTATACCTTGCCATCAGCATAGGACCTGAACTACTAAGTGGATCCACTAGTCTATTGTGAAAAGGATTCATCTAAAAAGTATGACCCTTTTCTACCCATGATGGCTACATGGTTTTATGGAGACGTGAGTTATCTGAACTCATGCTCGCCCCCAATTTGGTGCTCAATACTACTCCCAAAATATACTAGCTTTTTATGTTTAAAACATACTTCTTTCTTTGATTTGAGATAATTGCTCAAAAACTTAGCTCAAAGGCTATCTTGGAAATCCCAGTTTTTCCTTTTGCATCATTTTGAAAGCAATTACTCTTTTTATGAAAACTAGCCCGAAGGCTCTTTGGAAATCTCAGTTTCTGTTCGTATTTAAATGTGAAAACATTTTAAATCTCTTTGGGAATACATAGTCCTCATATACTTTTGAAGAAAAGAACTCAACTCTTTACTCTTTACTCTTTGCTTAACTCAAAACTTAAGTCTTAAAACAAAGTTAAAACGTTTGTAAAAGACTTCTTAGAATATGGTTCATGCCGAATTATGGACGTGAACGACTCAATGCAAGGTTTTCAATAACCAAGGATAGAACTCAATACTTGGAACTCAAGAACTTCAATAATACTACTCACTTTAAGAATGCTCAACTCAGAGTGTTCATGCGGAATTTATGAGCATGAACTACTCAACTCAAGGACTCAAAGATACTTCTCTTTTCAAAACTGCTTGACTTATAGGGTTCATGCAAAATTATGGACATGAATAACCCAACTCAAGGACTTAATGGGTAACATGTAATAGTCCCATGATTAGGAATGTAATCTCAAAGGGGTTAGAAACTCAATACTTAAGACTTAGGACATGGAGACATTACTCCTCTCATAGATACTCAACTTATGGAGTTCATGCAAAATTTAATTGCATGAACGATTTGACTCGTAGGTCTACATAACATTATGGAACTCATGATACAACTCTTCTCATTATCTTACTTGCTTCCTCAAAACTTAGTTCAAATCAATGATGGATCTCAAAGAATTCACAATTTAACTCAAAGGCTTTTCTTGAACTCTACTCTTAACTCTCTTGAATGTAAATTATGAATTCAAAAGTTATGGTTCATGATATGAAGGATCTCGTGATGACAAAATAGACTCATGAATACATTCTCCTCACTCTCATTCTCACTTACTTGAGTCTTGAAACAAGTTACTAGAAGTTGTAGAAGACTCCACAAAAGGACTCAAAGGGACTTTCTTAGAATATTCGAAAGAACTCTCAAAACTTAACTCTTAGCTCTACCTTGAATTTGAATTATGAATTCAAGGTTATTATCATGTTATGAATGATTTCTAGGTGTTTAGAAGTAGCTTAGAGTAGTTAGAATCAAAAATGAGTGAAGGTGCACTTTAAACGAACTCAAACGGGGTAACCGACGACAAACTGGATGGGGCAGGATACCCTGGGGCTATGGGTGGCGCGGAGCGCCAGCCCCTAACATTCAGAGGAGGGTTTGGGGTGCTCTGGCTGGTGCAACGCGCCAGGCCCCAACCCAGAAAATTCGACGAATGTTTCTTCATTTTCTCACCCTAACTCGCTTAGAATCGAACGGTTTCTTCCCCAATCACTTGGATTTGATTACTTAACATAAGTACACTCTAATATATTCAAAACAACACTCAAATTACTAAATTTCATCTCAAGAAATCATCAAAACCCCAACACAACAAGATTTAGAATGAACTTCAAGAACACCCATCAAGAACTCATCAAGAACTCTAATCCTTCAACTTTAAGAACGAAATTGCATTGAAAATAACATGATTGGCGTGTAGGTGAACAAACTCAACACTATGGAAGCTTACATACCTCTTAGGGATCAAACTCATGGCGATAATCCGCAACAACTCTCAAGAACTTCGACGAACGCTTCAATACTTTCTCTTTTCTCCTCTTCTCTCTTCTTCCTTTCTCTTCTTGAACTCTCAACTAAAACCCTAGGTGTAGACTAGGATTATAAAACTGAACCTAATCAGATTAGACCCCTAAAATATTACTAAAAATGAATTAAATCTGATCGGGTAAGGAAAAGACCAAAATACCCCTCTAAAATCCGGTTTTGACTTTCCTTATCTAGACAGCCCAACTTCGAATGGACATATCTCCCTCATACGAACTCAAAATGGCGTTGGAAAGATAATTCAAAGGTCTTTCCTACGGTATCTGGTAGCACACCTAACTCATCCTGATATAGGAGTTATGGTCGTTTGAAGTTGACCCATAACTCATACTTAACTTAACTCTCCAAATTTCAGATTTTTGCTATTTCCAATTTAGTTCTTTCTCGAACTCAAGGTGCTACATCTAGTGAACTTAACACTTAAGAAATTTTAATTCCTCTGTAAAATCCTACTCACAACGAAGGATGATTCAAGTCTTAGCTCAAAAAAATTCTGGGATGTTACAATTATAGACTTTTTACCTGCGAAAAATAGTTTTCCAGAAAAGTTGGTGGGTAAATTTGGCCTCATTTTCGCAAAATTATTACATGGGGAATTACTTGCGGCAAATAATTTGTAGGTATCATTTTCATACGTAAATTCGCAAGTAATGAAAAAAAAGGATTTTTTTTTATCTTTTAGCAAGAAAATTCCTAGATAAATTTATTTGCAAATAATTACTTGGGAATTTATCAAGAATTTTTTTTTATGTGGTATTACCTGGAGATTCATGTTCTATAAATTTTGTTGGGGATTTACTTAGGAAATTTCTTACTTGAAGAATTACTTGGGGATTTTATTGTTTTGAATTTGATTTGAGATTTTTTGAGGGATTTACTTGGAAATATGCAAACTTGAATATTTTTTTATATAATTTAATTGGAATTTTTTTTATTGAAATCTAAGGATTTTTAAAATTCGGAGTCCTCAAGGAATATTTTCTTAAAAATATATTTACCAAAATTAAAAAATATAATAATATAAAAAAGGACAAATGATCACTAGAATGAAATTTATTGTTAAATAATTACTCTATTTTTAGGTTTAATATATTATTATCAATTTAATAAGGTGTTGGAACATTATCATAAATTTTAGGATGAATATTTTTAACTTATATATAATTAATATTTAATCTCACTAAAAATCAATGATATCATTTTTTATTTGAAAGAAACAAAGAATTAAAATTATATGACTAGTTATTTATTCAATAAAAAAATAATTATCATAAATATTTATCAATCTAATATGGTGTTGGAACATTACCACAAATTTTAGGATGAATATTTTTATACAATTAATATTTTATCTCACTAAAAATCAATGATACCATTTTTTATTTTGTTTTTTTGATTTGAAAGATACAAAGAATTAAAATTATATTGCTAGTTGTTTATCCAACAAAAAAGTAACTATCATAAATATTTGTCAAACTAATACGGTGTTGGAACATTGCCATAAATTTTAGGATAAATATTTTTAACTTATATATAATAAATATTTAATCCCACTAAAAACCAGTGATACCATTTTTTATTTTGTTTTTTTATTTGAAAGATAGAAAGAATTAAAATTATATGGCTAGTCATTTATCCAACAGAAAAATTACTATCACAAAAGTTTAATAACCCCTTGTTTGATAGAATTCTATGAAAAGAAAAAGAAATAATTTTTACTTGTATATCCAAGTGGTATATTATATTTTTACTAGCGTTTAAAATATATAATTTCTCTATAGTAAATTATTAAATGATATTTATTTCCAAATATAAAATTAAGTATATTAAAATATAATTATTAAAAGATGAATAAAAATTATAAATACCAAATTACCTAATAAGATATACTATCAATTATTGATTTATAACTTCCTTGCACATTGAATTTATAAGTATATTTATATTTTCAATTATTTATTTATAAGAACTTTGTATGCATACTTTAAATTTTGTCTACATTTAATATGCTTCGTTATAGATATTATCTTATAGAAAGTGTAAGCATAAAATTTTCATGATATGTTGGGTGGTAGTGATTTATTTTAATATATAAATAGTTGTCATGCTTTATTTTGAAGAGTTAAATCACATGAACTTTACTCAACATTTTAAGATATATTTTGTTCTCATATAAATAAGATGACTTTATAGTACTTTTTGTGTAATGAATATCCAAATTTTATTTTTAATACTCAATTAATTTAATCAAATTTAGTTTTAAAAATTAATCAAATTGAAGGAAATTAAACAACAAAATTTAGTGTAATGGTAATGGTACCTTTTACCACATCGGTGGAAGACACATGATCCTTACCATTTATAATGCTATTAGTTAGAGCACTGGTAAAATAGAGTTATTACATATAGGTTAGGCATTGGGTAGTGAGCTAGGATTAAGTTAGTGCAATTAAGTAGGTTTCTATGTGTATGGGGGTGTCCTATGTGTATGTGGTTCAAGAATAAAATATAATTAATTAGGAGATACTAATTAATATTGTCTAGAAAAATTCTTTTTTGTTAATTTTTACAAAAAAGATTTGGTATACTTTTTTGCAAGAAAATTCCCAAGTAATTTACATGCGAAATATAAATCCCTAGGTAAATTACTTGGGGATTTTAAAATTCGCAGGAAATAATTACCTACGAAAATTTTATCATCGGATTTTTTTTGTAGGAAAATCCATAGGAAATTTAGTTTCTTGCGGATTTTCGTATGCAATCCCTAGGAAAATCTCCATGTAATCCACATTTTTCTTGTAGTGATACTTCCAGCCCAATCACTATTAGAATAACCAATTAAGTTCAAATCTCCACCAAGTTTGTACATTATCCCATAATCTATTGTTCCTTGCAAGTAGCGTAGAATACGCTTTGCAGCTCCAAAATGCACTTGGCTTGGTTCTTGCATGAATCTGGATAATAAACTAGCAGCAAACATAATGTCAGGTCTTGTTGAAGTAAGATATTGCAGGCTTCCAATCAAACTCCTATAAAGTGAGCTATTAGCTTTCTTTTCTCCATCATCTTTTCTGAACTTCTCATTTGCTGCTAATGGTATGGCCACAGACCTACAATCCATCATTTTGAATTTTTGAAGAATACTTTTAGCATACTTCTTTTGAGAAATAAAATTTTCTTCTTTCACTTGAGAAACTTCGATGCCCAAGAAATAATTTAGCAACCCACAATCACTCATTTCATAGGCTTGCATCATATCTTGCTTGAATTTTCACATCATTTCCTGTTAAGAGAATATCATCCACATAGAGACAAACAATGATAATGTTGTCATGTTCTTTCTTCACATATAAAGTTGCTTCGCTTTTACTTCTCTGAAAATTATTTTTCAGAAAGATGTATCAATTTCATTGTACCAGGCTCTTGGAGCTTTCTTCAGCCCATAAAGAGCTATTTTTTAGTCATGGATTTAGAGTTTTCGCTAAAGCTCTGTGCGGTGCTTGACAACTTACTTACTACTCTTGCAAGATCTTGTAAGCTCAAGCAAGCCTTTAAGACTAAGATCGCTAAGAGAATGCAAAGAAAGACTTAGAAAGAACAAGAGAATTTTTGGAAGAAGGCTTTTGTATTGCTTGTGGAATGCTTTACAACTTGGTTGATGCCATGCAAATGAATGGAACCTCTATTTATACTACAACCTAGGGGCTAAAGTGCAATTTAAATTTACTTTACAAGTCCCTAAATTATTTACACTTTGGTCCCTCTCTAGAAAACTCTGCATAATCTAGGACGTTCCATAGCCTTCTTGAAAAATCTAAAGGGTTCTAGAGTTCTACGCAAGTCTCTCCTCAACTCTAGAATCTTCCGCCCCTATCCGAATGCAAAATATGACTGGTAAATTAGCGGGACATAACACTCTCCCCACCTGTTGATGTGACGACCGTGGCGCACTGCTGCAAGAACTCCAGGATTTTGTCTTTAAACAGCCACAAGTCTTCATATCTCTCCCATGTGGCCTCCTTCGGAGTTTGTCCCTTCCAATGCACAAGGAACATGGCGTTGGCTTGTTGACCTCGCTTCTGTTTGGCTTGATAGTTTATGATAGCCTCAATCTCCCGATCATGCGAGGCGGTGACAATAATGGGTGCCTGTCGCGATTGGTTCTGGCTAGGATCTTCTTTGTCCTCATGTTATGGCTTGAGGATGTTTGCATGAAAGACCGGATGGATTTTGAAGTGTGGAGGAAACTCCACCTTGTATGAGATATTGCCTACCTTGGCAACGATCTCGAACAAACCCTCATATTTCCGCACTAAGTTTTGATGAATGCCCCTTAGTGATTTGAACTGTCTTGGATTGAATTTCACCAAGACCATGTCACCTTCTTTGTAATCCGTGGGACGTCGTTTGCGGTCGGTAAACTTTTTCATCTTCTTTGCTGCCTTGTTCAAGTAGGACTTGGCAGTGTCAAGCTGATCCACCCATCCCTTGGCAAGATGGTAGGCTCCCAAACTCTTCCCTTAGAAAGCAGTCGGTAAAGAATGCGGAGTTTGGGGCTTTTCGCCCATCGCTAACTCAAACGGTGTGCGCCCGGTGGACTCACTTCTTTGCAAATTGTAAGAAAATTGTGCCATGTCTAGGAGTCTGGCCCAATTCTTTTGGTGCGCATTGACATAGTACCTCAGATAGCACTCCAACAGGGCGTTGACGCGTTCGGTCTGGCCGTCACTCTGCGAGTGGAAACTTGTGGAAAAGTGAAGTTTCGTGCCAAGTATCTCGAATAACTCCCTCCAAAAGTTCCCAGTAAAGCGGGGGTCTCGATCGCTAATGATATGCCTTGGCAGCCCCCAATATTTCACCACGTTATTGAAGAACAATCGAGCAGCCTCCTTTGCGATGCTTTCGGCTGTGGCGGGTATGAAGGTAGCATACTTTGAAAATCTATCCACCACGACCATGATAGTTCCATACCCGTCGAACTTAGGTAAGGAAGTGATGAAGTCCATGATCACGCTTTCCCATGGGCGTTCCTCTACGAGTAGTGGCTCTAGTAGTCCTCACGGATGTCTTTGCTCCACCTTGTCTTGCTGGCACCTAAGAAAAGTTTGCACGTAGCACTCGATGTCGTCCCGCATGCATGGCTAAAAATAGATTGCCTCAATCAACACCCTTGTTCATCGTTGCCCCGGATGCCCCACCCACGGTATGTCGTGGCTCTCTCTAATGATTCGCCACCTTATCGATCCAAACTTGGGCACATAGACCCTCCGACCGGTAGTGAGCAAAAGGCCATATTCCACCTAAAAGCGTCTTGTTTTGCCTTGGGCAACAAACTCCATTAGCTTCTTGTCTCCGGATCGTGTTGCATGCCATCCTTAATTGCATCTTAAAATTCACAATGGGTTGTAGTGATGGTAGCAAGTTCGGCCTTCCTACTCAGTGCGTCGGCCACAACGTTGCCTCATCCCGGCTTATACTCCAAGACGTAGTCGAATTCGGCCAGAAAGTCTTGTCACCTAGCTTGCTTTGGGGTGATCTTCTTTTGTGACTGGAAGTAGCTAGTGGCCACATTGTCGGTCTTGACCACAAACTTGGAGCCTAGTAAGTAGTGTCTCTACGTGCGTAGGCAATGTACGATGTCCATCATATCTTTCTCCTGCACCGTGTAGCGCCGTTCGGTCTCATTTAGCTTGCGTCTCTCAAATGCTATTGGGTGTCTATCTTGCATTAAGACTCCCCCAATGGTGAAATCTGAAGCATCTGTATGCACTTTGAAAGTCTTTAAAAAATCAGGCAGCGTCAAGACTGAATTTTCAGTCACCGCGGCCTTGAGACCTTCAAATGCTTGCTGGCACTCCTCGCTCCAAACCTACGACTTATTCTTCTTCAACAACTCGGTCAGCGGAGCGGCTTTAGCGGAGTAGCCACTTATGAACCTGCGATAGTAGTTTGCAAGTCCAAGGAATAATCGTAGTTGTTACCTTTATGGGCGCCTCTCACTCTTGGATTGCCCGAATCTTGTCCTCATCTATCCGTAAGTTGCCTTGGATGATGATATGTCCTAATAAGTTCACCTCGTGCTGGGTGAATTCACATTTCTTCCTCTTGATGTAGAGTTGGTTCTCTCGTAAGACTTAGAAGACATTCCTCAGATGCTTCACGCGCTCTTCCAAGGTGTTACTATAGATGACTATGTCATCCAAGTACACCACCACGAACTGATCCAAGTAGGTATGGAAGATCTTGTTCTTTAGCGTTCAAAAGGTGGTGGGTGCGTTGGTTAGGTCGAAAGGCATCACCAATCACTCGAAAGCTCCGTATCTTATCACGTACGATGTCTTTGGTTCAACCCCCTCCGTGATACGGACCTGGTAGTAGCCCTTTCGGAGATCCACCTTGGTGAAGTACTTCGTCTGTCCAAGTCTATCAAATAAATCTACAATGAGCGGGATATGATACTTGTTCTTAATTATTACCTTATTGAGCTCCCGGTAGTCAATGCATAAGCGCAGTGATCCGTCTTTCTTTTTCTGGAATAGCACCGGTGCTCCATAAGGTGCCTTGGATGGACGGATGTAACCGGCCTCGAAGAGCTCCTTCAGCTATTTCCTTAGCTTTTCTAATTTCGGTGGAGCCATGCGGTAAGGTGCAAGTACGGGTGGCTTGGCTCTAACCTCCAACTTGATCTTGTGATCTACCCGCTCCTTGGAGGTAGAGTCTTCGGCAGCTCGTCCGGCATCACATCCTTTTTCTCCTCAAGGACCTTCTCTATAATCGGTGGCAAAGGTTCCTTAGCACCATTGTCTTCTCCCAAACTTGCAATGGTGGCCATGAACGTCAGCTCCATTTTCTTAAGGCCCTTCACGATATATGTGGCCGACAAATGGGCATGTCCTTTGTTCTTCGGTACCTTGACTAAAGGTACCATGCATGAACAGTCCCGCTCTAAGACCATGAGTCGTTGGAGGTAGGGGTCGATCATTATATGGCATCTTTGGAAGAACTTCTTCCCCAAAATGATGTCAAAGATATCTAAAGCGACGGTAAAGTTTGTCTTACCTTGCCACTTCCCCAACGTGATACTCACTCCTTGAGAGACTCCATACACATAAGTCGGTGGGGCATTAACCATCTTGAGGCGAGTGTTGCTTGGAACGTAAATCAGCCCTAGCCTCGCTGCCGCCGTCTTAGTCATGATGTTTGCCTAGTCGTCCATTAATGGAGATGTCTACATATTGTGTGCTGAAGTCTCCCTACTTCTTCATCTGCTTGGCAATAGCTCTGCATAGTCCAACCATGCCCAACTGTGTCGTGCCCGCATTCTGTCCTTGCTCTTGTTCGTCCTTTTCCTTCCGTTCGCGTAGGATGGCACCAAGGTTCTTCATCTCTGGGGACCTGGCATAGCTGTGCAGTCCTCCATGTATGTAACAACCATCTCCCTTGGTGGTTTGTGCTTTTTTCTCCGTGTATCTCTGGCGTCCGAACTGCTTACCGTCTGACTTGTAGGAGTCGTGCTACTTAGGATGTGCTTGCTGCTCCTTGCCTCAGCCATGATCTCCCCCACCTTTGGCATGACTAGTCCTCGCATCCTTCACCTTTGCCTTGTCATGCTTAAAATCAGTTAAGAATTTGGCTTGTGTGATGGCCTCATCGATGGTCTTGACTTGTCGCCGCTTCAAATCCGTCTTGGCCCAATTTAGCAGTCCGTCCATGAAGTGGAACATCATGTCTTTATTAATGAGGTTGGGAATATGAAGCGTTAGTACGCCTGAATGCATCTCGTTTGCTTCAGTTCCCTAAACTTGCGTTTAATCTCATATATGACGTTGTTAGGGACAAAGGCTTTCTTGAACTTCTCACGGAATTGCTCCCAAGTGTTGATGGTGCACGTCCCCTTCCCTATCTCGGCCTCCTTGCATCTCTACCATAGCATGGCCATCTCTAAAAGATACAACACGACAGTGTTGATCTTGTTCTCGTCGCTCTTCACCCGACTACACTTGAAGTAATTCTCCAAGTGCCACAAGAAGTTCTCTACCTCTTGAGCATCACAGATTCCTTTGAATATAGATGGCTTGGGAGCCTCGACCCTGGCCTCCCTATCACGGTCGGATGACATGGATCCTCCAGCTTCCACGCCTTCTTTGAGTGCCTTCATCTCGGCCTTCATGGTTTCAATTTTTCTTAATGCCTCCATGAGCCGACACTCCAAGGAAGTGATGGCCTCATTCATCTCGAACTCGACCCACTGATGTCCCTCCAACTCCTTGCGAAGGTTGTCAGTCTCCTCAAGGGTGAAGTTCTCAAGGGTCTTGAACTTGCCATCGGCCACATTCAAACGTCGGCCTAATATCTCTACGGCCTGCCTTGCCATTTCAACCCTTGCGACCCATTTTTCTCTAGTGGTGACGTCGATGGCCTCCTCACCAAGTTTAACATCACTTGCTTCGGTGGTTGAATGTGGATGAGATGTTAGCACCTCGCTTGGTGTGGGGTCGAGCAACATTTCCTCACTACCGTTTTGGTGCTTCTTTCCCTTATGGTTCTTCTTTCCTCACTCCGAATGGATGTTGGTGGTGCTAGCAGCATTCACCTCTCCTTCGTTAGCCATTCCCTTAGTACAAACCTCGCTCTAATACCACGTTGTCACAGACTTAGAGTTTTCGCTAAAGCTTCATGCGGTGCTTGACAACGTACTCACTACTCTTGCAAGATATTGTAAGCTCAAGCAAGCCTTTAAGACTAAGATCGCTAAGAGAATGCAAAGAAAGACTTAGAAAGAACAAGAGAATTTTTGGAAGAAGGCTTTTGTATTTCTTGTGAAATGCTTTACAACTTGGTTGATGCTTTGCAAATGAATGACACCTCTATTTATACTACAACCTAGGGGCTAAAGTGAAATTTAAAATTACTTTACAAGTCCCTAAACTATTTACACTTTGGTCCCTTTCTAGAAAACTCTACATAATCTAGGACCTTCTGTAGCCTTCTTGAAAAATCTAAAGGGTTCTAGAGTTCTCCGCAAGCCTCTCCTCAACTCTAGAATCTTCCGCCCCTATCTGAATGCAAAATCTGACTGGCAAAGTGGTGGGACATAACACTATACACCTTATCTTTTCCCCCTTGAACAAAAAATCCTTGAGGTTGCTCAACAAAAATCTGTTCATCAAGTTTTCCATTAAGAAATGCAAATTTAACATCTAGTTGAAATATCTTTCATTTCTTTGTGCAACAACATCAATTACGGTTCTAATTATCTCAAGACGATCAATTGGAGAGAAAGTTTCATAAAAATCAATACCTGGTTTTTGCGTGAAGCCTCTAGAAACTAACCTTGCTTTGTGCTTTGGAATATCTCCTTCCTGATTGAGTTTGATTTTGTAAATTCATTTTAGACTTACAAATTTTCTTTCTTTGGGTATAGCCACAAGCTCCCAATTATTATTAATTTCAATCATCCGAATTTCTTCTATCATGGCTTTCTTCCAAACATCATGCTTTATTGCCTTCTTATAATTTTCTGGCTCAACATCGATAAAGTTACATCTCTGATAAATGTCACTCTATTTTTGTTCCTCTTGGAGGCAGCTCTTCATCATCTGAATCTGTCTCCTCCTTCAGGGACATATTCCTCTTCCTCATTCTCTTCTTGATTTGACAAATCTAAAGATATGATAGAAGTATTCTCTATCTTTTTATCCTTCCAATTTCATGTTGTTTTTCATCAAAAATGACACATCTACTAACAACAAGCTTGTTATAAGTTTGGACTTTTTTCATCCAATTTTGTTCATTTCTCAGCAGGCATATGAGCATAACAAATACACCAAAAAAAAATTAAAATGACTTACAGAAGGTTTCATTCCACTCCAAGCTTCAACTGGAGTCTTATCCTTCAATGCCTTTGTCGGGCACCTATTGAGGATGTACACCGCTGTATAAACTGCTTCAGCCCAAAAATATTTTGTCAGCCCTTTCTCATTCATCATAGTTCTGGCCATTTCAACAATTATTCTATTTCTTCTTTCAGATACACTATTTTGTTGAGGAGTGTACCCTACTGTAAGTTGCTTTTGAATGCTTTTATTTTTTTAGTATTCTTCAAATTCTCGACTTGTGGATTCGTCTCCTCTGTCACTACTGTCATACCCCGAGCCTACACCCGGGCGTGGCTGGCACTCGAGAACCATTGCTGGCCCCAAACGAACCCTTGGCCTGGCTTACTTACTCAGCGAAAGACTTAAACATAAGAAACATAACTCATGCAATAACTCAAGAAATAATAACTTAGCCAAAATGGAAACTCGAGTCTTAAACGTATACAACTTAAATGAATAAGACTAAACAACTATAACTATCTGTCTATGCAGACTCTGAGTGCTCAACTAGATGAACGAGGCGCTGGGTGCTGATCTTGGTTACCTGTATCTGCATCATAAGACGATGTAGGCCAACTGGCATCAGTACATTGAATGTACGAGTATGCGAGTTGAAATGCTAAACACAACTTAAGCTTGAAAAGAATATGGAAGGAACAATTACCTTGACTTTACTCAACTCCTGAACAACTTAACTCAATATAAAGCAATAAAACACATGCATTATATATAAAGCTTGTAAAACAGTGAAAAACAACTTAGTTCGTTAAAGAAAATGCAGTAACAAACTCAACTTTACTCATATAATAAAGTAATATAGTTTTTGTGGGAGTTTCTCTAACCGACAACCATCACTATGAGCCTAAGTGGTGGTGCAACGTCTTACCCACGCTGCCAGAATTGTTCTATACTTTGTCATCATATAGAACGCCTTAACTAAGTAGATCCACTAGTCTGTGCTAAAAGCATCTTAAGAAGTCATCTAAAAAGTATGATCATTTACTACCCATGATGACTACATGGTTTATGGAGACTTGAGTCAATATGAACTCGCATCCCCATATCGGTGCTTAATACCACTCCCAAAATATACTTAGCTCATATGTTTTAAAACAAACTTCTTTCTTAAAAGCTCTCTTGGAATCGATGTTCCCTTTCTTACTCAAATGTGAAAATATTTTTAAACTCTTCGGGAAAACATAGTCTCGAGATACTTCTTTGAAGAAATGAACGTCAATCTTTACTCTTTACTCTTTACTCAACTTGCACTTTAAGTCTTAGAACAAAGTTAAAATGTTTTTAAAAGACTTTTGAAATTTTTATAAGCTTCTGTTAACTTGACTCTTAACTTTACTTGACTTGACTCCTAACTTTCCTTGAATTAAATTATGGATTTAAGGATTGAGATTTGTGATAGGAAAGATCTCATAATGTTTAGGCGTGTTTTTAGATAGTTAAACATGAGAAAAGATCAATAAATCACTGTCTGGAAACAAGTCCGCGACGCAGAGATGCATTTAAATATTTGATCGCAAAATTTAATTTTGAGACAGAGGAGTCTGCGTCCCAACCGCGACGCTGAGCTGATTTTTGTGCACTCGGGGCAAGTCTGCGACGCAGACTTGCGTGCCAAAACCTGCTCGACTTTTTCCTTCTTCATTTTCCAGCCCCAATTAGCCTAAACTTGACTATGTTTCTCAAATTCTTTTTAGATTCAGATACCCAGCATATGTACCCAAGAACCTAACTCAAAACAACTCTAAAACTCGACGTAAAGATCTCAGAAACTTTTCAATTCAGCCCAATTCAAGAACGAAAACAATTTCAAGATATACATAGCAAGAACATTAAACTTTCAACATTTTTAGAACAAATCTCGCTGAACTAAACATGTTTGGCGTGTGGGTGAATGAACCCAATGCTATGAGAGTCTCACATACCTTGTAGGATTGAATCCTTGGCGAATTCCACAACCAAAATCTCAAAGAATTGACTAATCTTGAGCTTCTCTTCTCCTTTCTCTGCTTTTCTCTTCTCTCAAAGCCCTAGCGTGAACTTCAACTTTTCTAAACTGAATAAAATCTGAATTTTCCCCAATTAAACTCCTAAAAACAAATTAAAACAATTGGTAAGGAAAAGACTAAAATACCCTTCCAAAATCTAGATTAGACTTTCCTAATTCAAAGAGCCCAACTTCCAAAGGGCATATCTCACTCATACAAACTCGGGATCACGCAAACTCGGCGGCGTTGGAAATATTATTCCAAGTGCTTTCCTACCATATCTGGAAGTACACCTAACTCATCTTGAGCTAGGAGATATGTTCGTTTGAGGTTGACCAAAACTCAACTTATTCTAACTTAACATTCATCTTCGAATGAGATTACTCTGACTAGGCTAAGGGTGTAACATGCAACATTCAGTTCAAACACCCAATCAAGCAATGCAATTACAACATGCTAACTTACAAAAAAATAAAGAAAAGTATTAGTACCTTAATTCGGAACTTCTCCGGATTCGAAGAGATGTGGATATCTCTTCTTCATATCCTTCTCAGCTTCCCAAGTAGCTTCCTCAATAAATTGGTTCCTCCAAAGGACTTTGACTGATGCTAACTCTTTTGTTCTAAACTTGTGAACTTGGCGATCTAAAATCTAAACAAGAATCTCCTCATAAGATTAGTTATCCTTGGTCCCAATATCTTCGGTTGGTATGATCATTGAAGGATAGCCCATGCATTTCTTGCATAAGGAGATGTGAAATACCGGATGAACTGCTGCTAACTCTTGTGGTAGTTCCAATTCATAAGCTGCTTTGCCAATCTTCTTGGCTATTCGATAAGGTCCAATACACCGGGGGCTAAGTTTCCCCTTCTTACCAAATCTCATAACACCCTTCATGGGTGAAACATTTAAATACACCCAATCATCTACTTCAAACTCTAACTCCCTTCTCCTAATATCAGTGTAGGATTTCTGACGACTCTGCGTCGTCTTCAACCTTTCTTGAATTACTTTCACCTTCTCCATTGCTTGATGAATCTGGTCCTATCAACCCAGCTTCACCAACTTCAAACCATCCAATAGGATATCTGTATCTTCTCCCATAAAGAGCTTCATAAGGAGCCATTTGGATGCTAGAGTGGTAACTATTATTGTAAGCAAACTCGATGAGAGGTAGGTGATCATCCCAATTACCTTTGAAATCTATCACGCACGCCCTCAACATATCCTCTAAGGTATGAATAGTGCTCTCTGCTTGCTCATCAGTCTGAGGATGAAATGCGGTACTTAAGTTCACCTTTGAACCCAAGCCTTTTTGGAATGACTTCCAAAACTGTACAGTAAATTACATACCTCTGTCTGAAATAATGGAGACCGAAACCCCATGAAGTTTTACCACCTCTTGAAGATACAACTTAGCATAATCTTTGGCTGAATAGGTAATCTTTACCGGCAAAAAGTGGGCTGATTTTGTCATTCTATCGACAATAACCCAAATAAAATCATGCTACCTGCGAGACCTTGGTAAACCTGTGATGAAATCCATATTAATCATCTCCCACTTCCATTCCAAAAGTTCTATAGTCTGAGCCAAACCACCGGACCTATGATGCTCTATTTTAACTTGTTGGCAATTCAGGCACTTAGCAACAAATTCAGCAATGCCCCTTTTCATACTACTCCACCAATAGACTTCTCTCAAATCACGATACATCTTTGTGGAACCCGGATGAACGGAATACCTGGAACTATGAGCTTCCTCCATGATCCTCCCTTGGAGTCCATCCACCATTGGTACACACAATCTACCTTGATATCTCAATACGCCATCTCCCCCTTGTTCAAAAGCTAATACTTTTTGCTTATGACCATTTGCCTTCAATTTACGCAAATTAGGATCTTTGTCTTTCTTCCCTTTTACTTCTGACACTAATGATGATTCAGCCCCATTCATCACCACTACTCCTCCTTCTATGAAATCCATTAGTCGGACTCCTAAGCGTGCAAGTCTATGCACATCTTTCACTAACTCTCTATTTTCTTCCTCAACATGGGCGGTACTACCCATAGACAACTTGCTTAAAGCATTAGCAACAACATTAGCCTTACATGGGTGATAAATAATACTCATGTCATAAT
>JAJOOO010017175.1:0-18296 GCA_029582685.1 Solanum piurae | reverse complement strand
ATTAATTAATTGTGTATAATTATTGAAATTATATAATCGATTCATATAAGGTATTTTTGGTGATAATATGTAGGAGAAAAACATATACAAACAAAATTTAAATTATATATACAAATATAGATATATACACCAATACGTATAGGTATGTAAAATATGATAAACAAAATTATCAACATATATACAAAAATAGAAAAAATCTACTTTTTGATATATACAAAATAAGATTAATATAAATGTAGCATCTCGCAGCTTGACATAATTAGGAAGAAGCTAATAATTAGAAATAGTCATTTTTGGAAAGAATGAAAATCTGGAAATTTGTTTAAGTTAGGAAAAGTTGTGTTTTGGTCAACTTCAAACGGCCATAACTCCTAGCTCAGGATGAGTTAGGTGTACTTCTAGATATGGTTGGAAATTTCTTGGAATGATCTTTCCAACGCCACTGAGTTTGCGCGATTCCGAGTTTGTATGAGTAAGTTATTTTCTTTGAAAGTTGGGCTGTTGGATTAAGGAAAGTCTAATCCGGATTTTGGAATGGTAATTTAATCTTTTCCTTACCTAATTAATCTAATTCTTTTTTAGGAGTTTATTTGGGGTAAAATTCAGATTTTAGTCAGTTTAGAAAAGTGAATTTTACGCTAGGGCTTGGAGAAGAGGAGAAAAGAGGAAAAAGGAGAAGAACGTTCGAGATTCGTCGATTTCATCAAGGACAACTTGTGAATTTCGTCGGAGGTGATCCCTAAAAGGTATGTGAAATCACATAGCATTGGGTTAGTTCGCTCACGCGCCAACCATGATTCAATTCAGCGAATTTAAGTCTTTGAAAGTTTACAAATTGAGTTCTTGATGAACATTGTTGAAAGTTTCATTGAATTTCTTGTGGGTTGTGTTGTTGAAGTTTCTTGCAATTTGATTCATGTTTCCAGGTGTAATTTCGGTTTGAATCTATTGTATATTCAGGGTATTAGTGATTCTAAGTGTTTGGGGAAAGAACTAAGTGAAATTAGAGAGTTTTAGAGATGAAAAATGAAGGAGAAAAGTTGGGGTTTTCTGGGCAAGGGCTTGGGGCGCCGCGCCTCTCAAAGCGCCCACTTCAGAGTCTGAAGTTTGGGCTCTGGGGTGACGCGCCAGCCAGAGTTCCACAACTTCAGCTCTGAAGTTTGTGCTCTAGCGCCCCACGCCTCTCAAAGCGCCAAGGTCGCCAGTTCTTCTCATTTCTTCCTCAATCTTTCGTACTAGTTCCTTAGCAATGTACCTATATTTTCTAGTTGATTCCAACACTCTAAGGTACATATAAACATCATGAAATCATCCATAAACATGAGATTATGAACCTTGAATAAATAATCCAATTCAAGGAAAGTTAGGATCAAAGTCAAGATAAGTTAAGAATCAAGTCTAGAAGTTAAGAAGCAAGTTAAAGCAAAGTTTGTAAAGTTTTCAAAAGTTTTTAATGAATGTTTTAACTTTGTTTTACTTAAGTTTTCAAATTAAACAAAGAGTAAAGAGTTGAGTTCATTCCTCAAAAAGCTATAAGGAAACTAAGTATTCCCAAAGAGTTTTTAAATGTTTTCACATTTGAGCAAGAAAAGGGAACATCGATTCCAAGAGATCTTTTAAGCTAAGTTTTGAGTAACTATCTCAAACCAAAGAAAGAAGTTTGTTGTAAAAACATATGAGCTAAGTATATTTTGGGAGTATAATTGAGCACCGATATGGGGATGCGAGTTCATATTAACTCAAGTCTACCTAAACCATGTAGCCATCATGGGTAGTAAAGGATCATACTTTTTAGATGACTCCTTAAGATGCTTTTAGCATAGACTAGTGGATCCACTAAGTTAAGTGTTCTATATGACGGCAAAGTATAGGACAGTTCTGGCAGTGCAGACAAGACGTTGCATCACAACTTAGGCTCATAGTGGTGGTTGCCGGTTAGAGAAACTCCCACATAAACTATATTACTTTATTATATAAATAAAGTTGAGTTTGATATTTGTATTCTTTAACGAACTAAGTTGCTTTTACTATTTTATAAAGCTTTTCATATATTGCATGTGTTTCCTTACTTTATTATGAGTTGAGAAGAGCCAAGGTAAGTGTTTCTTTCAGAATCTTTTCAAGCCTATGTTATGTTTAGCATTACAACTCACATACTCGTACATTCCATTTACTAATGCCAGTTGGCCTGCATCGTCTTATGTTGCAGACACATGTAACTAGGATCAGCATCCAGCACCTCGTTGATCAGGTTCAACACTCAGTCTTGTGGTGAACCTCCTTGCTTTCCGGAGGATTCCTTCTTATCGCTTTTTAGTAGTTTGTTCATTATGATGTCGTGGGTCTTGTCCCGACATCCATATCAGCTATTAGAAGATTCATATATAGACTTTCAATTAGTTCATTTGTCATTATCATGTTATTGACTTATGTTCAGTTTTGAGTTATCACTTTGACTAAGTTAAATGTTTATTTCTAAAACATTATGAGTTTAGTTTGAGACAGTTGAGTTATATTGCATTTGAGTTTTTCTTAATGCTTAAAGTCTTCCGCGGAGTAAGTAAGCCAGGCCAAGGGTTCGCTTGGGGCTAGGAATGGTTCTCGAGTGCCAGTTCCGCCCAGGGTATAGGCTCGGGGAGTGACAAACTTGGTATCAGAGTACAGAGTTCAAGAGTGCTAGGGAGTCTATGAAGTCGTGTTTGTTGAGTCCTAGGTATCAGTGTGAAGCATTCCACATCTATAATTAGGAGGCTACAACATTTAGGAACTGTCTCACTTCTTTCACATTTATTTTGTGCGATAGAGTTAATCTCTATGAAGTTTCTTCCAATTCGGGCTTGCGCGTGTCTTTCAGATCATGCCTCCACGAAGAGCTGCCAGAGGTCGCCTGGCTATAAGAAAGGTTGAACCACATGAGTAAGGGGTACCTAATGCACCTGAAGTGCAATCCCAAGAAGAGGTCACCAATGTTGAGTTCCGTGAGGCCATTCGGATGTTGAGCCAAGTTGTGACCAACTAAGCTGGGCAACATAGAGAGAATCGTCAGGAAGTGGCTGATACTTCTAGAGTTCATGAGTTCTTAAAGATGAATCCTCTAAGCTTCACAAGTTCAAGTGTCAGATTTAGACCTAAGGGGGAGATGACGAGATGAGAAATCAAGTCAAGTGTTTGAGAATAAGATAGTAATGAGTCCCAAAGAGAAAAGTATGGGTGATATCTTTTTAAAAGTCTTTTAGTAGTGAAGTGATGTTAAAAGGAGAAGGCTAATGATCCATGTGCAACAAGTTGAGGAGGACAAGCTGAGGGATAGAGAAATGTTTAAGAATAAGAGGGCTAAGACATCAGGGAATGAATCTGGGCAGGAAAAGAGTAATGTGAACCGGTCTTCTTTCCAACATAAGCAGAAAGGACTTGCTCCATCATCTGGTAGTGCACCTGCACTAAGGAACAAATGTGAGTACATTAGTCATAATTCTTAGAACTTCAGAGCTAGATCTGCACATTCGCAAGGTAGTAAAGCACAAGGGGGTACTAAGACTCCTGCATGGGCTAAGTGTGGTAGGAACCACTCAGGGATGTGTCGTGATTACTCCACTGGTTGCTCCAAGTGTGGTCAAGACAGTCATTTTATGAGAGAGTGTCCTAAGAGCAGACAAAGAAATGGTAATGGGGGCAATAGAGCCTAGTCTTCTTCAGTTGCTCCACCAGATAGAGTTGCATTTAGATAAGCTACTTCAAGGGAAGGCAAAGAAGGACACCGTTTTTATGCTATCGCTAGTCGCCAAGAGTAAGAGGATTCGCCAGATGTTGTCACTGTATGATCCAAGTCTTCAATTTTGATGTTCTTCCTGAGCAACTTCTTGAGCCTTCTATGTTTCTACACATGATGGTGAGTCTATTCTAGCAGAGAGAGTCTATCGTGATTGTGTCTTTTCCGTCAATCACAAGAGTACCATGCCTGACTTAGTTGAGTTAGATATAGTAGATTTTGATGTCATTCTAGGTATGGACTGACTTCATGCCTATTATGCATCAATATATTGTAGAACTTGAGTAGTCAAGTTCCAGTTTCTAGTGAACCAGTTATAGAGTTGAAGAGCAGTTCAGTAGTGACTAAGGGTGGTTTTATTTCGTACCTTAAGGCGAGAAAGTTAGTTTCCAAGTGGTGTGTCTATCACATAGTCTGAATTAATGACTATAGTGTTGAGATACTTCTTATTCAGTCAGTTCAATAGTAAAAGAGTTTCCAGAAGTTTTTCCAGATGATCTACCTGGAGTCCCTCCTGAGAGAGAAATAGACTTCAATATAGATGTTCTTCCAGATACTCGTCTTATATCTATTCCTCCATATAGAATGGCACCAGCAAAGTTGAAAGAGCTTAAAGAGCAGTTAAAAGATTTCCTAGATAAAGGTTTCATTCAACTAAGTGTCTCACCTTGGGGCGCTCTGGTCTTGTTTATGAGAAAGAAGGATGGTTCCCTTAGGATGTGTATAGATTATCGTCGGTTGAACAAGGTTACCATCAAGAACAAGTATCATCTTCCAAGAATTGATGATTTATTCGATCAACTTCAGGGTGCTTCTTGTTTTTCTAAGATAGATCTCCAGTCTGGCTACCATCAGTTGAAATGAAGGGAATGTGATTTTCCAAAGACAACATTCAGAACCCGTTATAGTCATTATGAGTTTCTGGTCATGTCCTTTGGTTTGACCAATGCACCTGCAACATTCATGGACTTTATGAATATAGTATTCAAACCTTATTTAGATATGTTTGTTATCGTCTTCATTGATGACATACTAATCTATTCAAGGAATGAAGAAGATCATGCTAGTCACCTTAGAATAGTTTTTTAGAATTTGAAAGATAAGGAGTTATATGCTAAGTTCTCTAAATTTGAGTTTGGCTTGAGTTTGTGGTATTCTTAGGTCACATTGTGTCTGGAGAAGGAATTAAAGTTGATACTCAAAAAATTAAGGCAGTACAGAATTGGCCTAGACATCTCCAACTGATATTAGGAGTTTCTTGGGTTAGGCAGGCAATTATAGAAGGTTTGTAGAAGGGTTCTCATCCATTTAGTCTCTTTTGACCAAGTTGACTCAGAAAATAGGGAAATTTCAATAGTCTAAAGCGTGTGAGAAAAGCTTTTAGGAATTGAAAAAGAGGTTGACTACTGCCCTAGTTTTGACCTTACCATAAAGTACTCAAGGTTTTGTGGTGTATTGTGATGCATCTAGAGTTAGTTTGGGTTGAGTGTTAATGCGGAATGGCAAAGTTATAGCTTATGCCTCCAGACAGTTGAAGGTTCATGAGAAGAATTACCCAACCCATGACTTAGAGTTGGCAGTTGTAGTATTTGCTTTGAAGATATGGCGTCATTATTTGTATGGTGTTCATGTTGATGTATTCACTGATCACAAGAATCTTCAGTATGTATTTACTCAGAAAGATCTAAATCTCAGACAAAAGAGGTGGTTAGAATTACTCAAGGATTATGACATGAGTATTCTTTATCACCCAGGTAAGGCTAATGTTGTTGTTGATGCCTTGAGCAGGTTGTCTATGGGTAGTACTGCCTATGTTGAGAAGGAAAAAAGGGAGTTAGCAAAAGATGTGCATAGACTTGCACACTTAGGAGTCCGACTAATGGATTCCACAGAAGGAGAAATAGTGGTGATGAATAGGGATGAATCTTCATTAGTGTCAAAAGTGAAAGAAAAGCAAGACCAAGATCCCAATTTGCTTGAATTAAAGGCAAGTGTTCATAAGCAGAAAGTGATGGCTTTTGAACAAGGGGGAGATGGTGTTTTGAGATATCAAGGTAGATTGTGTGATTGATTTCAAGGATAATTGGGATGATCACCTATCTCTTATTGAATTGCCTACAACAATAGTTACCATTCCAGCATCCAGATAGCTCTTTACGAAGCTCTTTATGGGAGGAGATGCAGATCCCCTATTGGATGGTTTGAAGTTGATGAAGCTGGGTTGATAGGACCAAATTTAGCGCATCAAGCGATTGAGAAGGTGATAGTGATTCAAGAGAGGTTGAAGACGGCACAAAGTCGTCAGAAATCCTACACTGATGATAAAAGAAGAGAGTTAGAGTTTGAAGTAGATGATTGGGTGTATCTAAAAGTTTCACCCATGAAGAATGTTACGAGATTTGGTAAGAAGGGGAAGCTTAGTCCCCGGTATATTGGACCTTACCGAATATCCAAGAGGATTGGCAAAGTAGCTTATGAGTTGGAACTACCACAAGAGTTAGCCGCGGTTCATCCGGTGTTTCACATCTCCATGTTGAAAAAGTGCATGGGCGATCCGTCATTGATCATACCAACTGAAGATATTGGGATCAAGGATAACCTATCTTATGAAGAGATTCCGGTTCAGATTCTAGATCGCCAAGTTCGCAAGTTGAGAACAAAATAGGTAGCATCAGTCAAAGTCCTTTGGAGGAACCAATTTGTTGAAGAAGCTACTTGGGAAGATGATGAGGATATGAAGAAGAGATATCCACATCTCTTTGAGTCCGGAGAAAATGCAGACCAAGGAACTAATTAGCTTCTTAGTACTCTTTAAATTATGAGTGAGCATGTTGTTTGTTTGCAATTGCTTGTTGGGTGTTTGAACTTGATGTTACCACCCTTAGCCTAGTAAGGGTAATCTCATTCGAGGATGAATGTTCCCAAGGGGGAGAAATTGTAACATCTCGCAATTTTACATAACTAGGAAGAAGCTAATAATTGGAAATAGTCATTTTTGGAAAGAATGAAAATCTGGAAATTTGTTTAAGTTAGGAAAAGTTGTGTTTTGGTCAACTTCAAACGGCCATAACTCCTAGCTCAGGATGAGTTAGGTGTACTTCCAGATATGGTTGGAAATCTCTTGGAATGATCTTTCCAACGCAGCCGAGTTTGCGTGATTCCCAATTCGTATGAGTAAGTTATGCCCTTTGGAAGTTGGACTGTTTGATTAAGGAAAGTCTAATCTGGATTTTGGAAGGGTAATTTAGTCTTTTCCTTACCTAATTATTCTAATTCGTTTTTAGGAGTTTAATTGGGGTAAAATCCAGATTTTAGTCAATTTAGAAAAGTGAATTTTACGCTAGGGCTTGGATAAGAGGAGAAAAGAGGAGAAAGGAGAAGAACGTTCAAGATACGTCAATTTCGTCAAGGATAACTTGTGGATTTCATCGGGGGTGATCCCTAAAAGGTATGTGAGATCACATAAAGTTGGGTTAGTTCGCCCACGCACCAACCATGATTCAATTCAGTGAATTGAAGTCTTTGAAAGTTTAGAAATTGAGTTCTTGATGAACTATGTTGAAAGTTTTGTTGAATTTCTTGTGGGTTGTGTTGTTGGAGTTTCTTGCGATTTGATTCATGTTTCCAGGTGTAATTTCGGTTTGAATCTATTGTATATTGAGGGTATTAGTGATTCTAAATCTTTGGGGAAAGAACTAAGTGAAATTAGAGGGTTTTAGAGATGAAAAATGAAAGAGAAAAGTCGAAGTTTTCTGGGCAAGGGCTTGGGGTGCCGCGCCTCTCATAGCGCCCCACTTCAGAGTCTGAAGTTTGGGCTCTGGGGCAACGCACCAGACAGAGTGCCACAACTTAAGCTCTGAAGTTTGTGCTCTGATGCCCCGCGCTGCTCAGAGGGCCAAGGTCGCCAGTTCTTCCTATTTCTTCCCCAATCTTTCGTACTAGTTCCTTAGCAATGTACCAATGTTTTCTAGTTGATTCCAACACTCTAAGGTACAACTAAACATCATGAAATCATCGATAAACATGAGATCATGAACCTTGAATCCATAATCTAATTCAAGGAAAGTTAGGATCAAAGTTAAGAGAAGTTACGAGTCAAGTCTAGAAATTAAGAAGCAAGTCAAAACAAAGTTTGTAAAGTTTTCAAAAGTCTTTAACGAATGTTTTAACTTAGTTTTAAGGCTTAAGTTTTAAAGTTAAGAAAAGAGTAAAGAGTTGAGTTCATTTCTGAAAAAGCTATAAAGGAACTAAGTATTCCCAAAGAGTTTTTAAATGTTTTCACATTTGAGCAAGAAAAGGGAACATCGATTCCAAGAGAGCTTTTAAGCTAAGTTTTGAGTAATTATCTCAAACCAAAGAAAGAAGTTTGTTTTAAAAACATATGAGCTAATTATAATTTGGGAGTAGAATTGAGCACCGATATGGGGATGCGAGTTCATATTAACTCAAGTCTACCTAAACCATGTAGCCATCATGGGTAGTAAAGGATCATACTTTTTAGATGACTCCTTAAGATGATTTTAGCATAGACTAATGGATGACAGTTCTGGCAGCGTGGGCAAGACGTTGTATCACCACTTAGCCTCATAGTGGTGGTTGTTGGTTAAAGAAACACTCCCACATAAACTATATTACTTTATTATATAAATAAAGTTGAGTTTGTTATTGATTTTCTTTAACGAACTAAGTTGCTTTTACTATTTTATAAAGCTTTTCATATATTGCATGTGTTTCATTGCTTTATTATGAGTTGAGTTATTCATGAGTTAAGAAGAGCCAAGGTAAGTGTTTCTTTCAGAATCTTTTCAAGACTATGTTATGTTTAGCATTTCATGCAACGTATTTTGATGCAGACACAAGTAACCAGGATCAGCATCCAGCGCCTCGTTGATCAGGTTCAGTACTCAGAGTCTTGTGGTGAGCCTCCTTGCTGTCCGGAGGATCCCTTTTTATCGCTTTTCAGTATTTAGTTCATTAGGATGTCGTGGTTCTTGTCCCGACATCCATCTCAGCTATTAGAGGTTTTATAGATAAACAGTCAGTTAGTTCATTTGTCATTATCTTGTTATTGACTTATGTTCAGTTTTGAGTTGCCACTTTGGCTAAGTTAAATGTTTATTTCTAAAACATTATTATTTTAGTTTGAGACGTTGAGTTATCTTGCATTTGAATTCTTTTATTAATGCTTAAAGTCTTCCGCTGAGTAAGTAAGCCATGCCAAGGGTTCGCTTGGGGCCAGCAATGGTTCTCGAGTGCTAGTCCCACCTAGGGTGTAGGTTTGGGGCGTGACAATAAATATCTAAGATTCTTGATGTTACGATCCGTTCCGGTCATTATGAGTAGCCCAATAATGAAAAAATTAGGCTAGAAAACTCTTCGGGTAGTGACTTAATTTTCTTAGGCTAGGCCAGTCTTAGATGAAATCTAAGCTAGGTGAGGTCTAAGGTCATCCAAGAATGGATGAGGTGATATGTCTACGCTTTATTTGTACTTTTTTGTAACCAAGACATTAAAGAACACATAGGGGTTTATGAAGTCGAATCGAGTGAGTAGAACTCCCGGAATGATCTTTACGTGAGGTTGATAGTTTAGGAAATCAAGGAAAGAAGGTATGTGGTGAAAAAGGGATTTTTCATAGGATTATGAGTTGCAGTACTTCGTGAAATCTTCTATAGAGGGTGGAAGTTGTTATAGCTGGCATGTGTAAGCGCTATAGTGGGGTGGCATCCGCTATAGCAGATTGGGCTGCTATAGCTCGATAAGTTAGGATTTTAGAGGGGTAATATAGGACTGGTTGCACTCATTTTTCCATCAAATTCATTGGTAAAGACCAAGAACAATCCAAGCTATTGAGCAAAGAAAAAGATTGAGTTTTTTATAGTTACCAAGAGGTTTACTTCGAGGTGATGGCGGTATGTTTTCAAATTTATGTATGTATGCATGTCTAATGCTTTATAGTATCACTTGTGAAATGCATTTTTGGGAAAACATAGGGAAGGATATGAAATGAAATAATGTTGATTATCTCAGGCAATGAACATGTTGTGTTACTTATGATTTTCTAGTGTTATTATTCATTGTGATTATGATTGTGATTGTGCATGATTACTTGTAATTGTTGATTGGCTCGGGTACCATGCTGATATAGGCAGCCTAACGGTTGACTCGAGTATCATGCCTGGTCTGAATACTAACTATGGTTGGCTCGGGTGCCATGTTGGTACATTAACAGTTTGTATGTGGTTCCACGAGAGGATCATGTATGTGTGCTGTGGTTCCATGAGAGGATTGGTTAATTGTAATTTTGATTATAAGGTACATGCTCCAGTATTAGTTGGTTCAAGATATTTTGTCTGGGATTTTAAGTGTTCGTGATTGTTGTTATATATGTTGGCATGTCTTTACTATGTTATAGTTGTCTGTTTACATTCATAGTTTGGAACTGACCTGGTGATCCTACTAACACATTGCGTTTGTGTACTAATATTACACTTGCTCTTTCCTTGTTGGAGTACTGGGCATATTCAGGCGGCTGATACGAGACCTTAGTTGAAGGAAGCGTGACTTCGAGTCCAAGGGTGAGCTACTTTTTTAAGCTACTATAGTCTCTTCTATCTTTTCTTGTCCATCTTTTCAGACACAAGCATTTAACCTTTTAGTTTGTATTTACTAAGTTTCGGGGTTGCATCCCCATTATTGATTACATTAGTGTTTTGTGACCATGACTTTTAGTTCTTAGGGCTTTTTATATTTGCAAAATATTTGACTATTGATTGAGTTTATGAGGAATCAATTCATTAGTATTTCTTAAAAATAATTACTATTTTATATGAAGACTTAATTTTAAAAATGATGTATTGGGTTAAGGCTTGGGTTGGTAGTTAGTTCTCCGACCATGTAGTTTAGTGTGGGTTTCACTTACGGGGGTCAAAGTCGAGACAAAGTTGGTATCAGAGTCCTAGGATCATTGATCTCATCGTATCAAAATGAGTCTAGTAGAGTCCTACAAAACGGTACAAAGACATCTGTATTTTTCTGCAAGAGGCTACATGACTTTAGGAAATCATCTCTTCCATTTTCTGTTGTGATATGACTTGATTCCAATTTGTATCGGGTGATCCAAATTGGTATCTAAATTCTTCCACTCTTCTGCAAACAATTGATACTAGAAGCAATGGTGCAAGGGAATTAGCTCTAGCGGCAGATCTAGAAGTAGAGCCCACAACGAAAGAACATGGAAGATGAAGAGACGGGGTAATTTAAGGGGAATGGGCAGAGGAAGGGAAACAACCACCACAGATGGAGCTCGGGCGGAGAATGTACCATGGGAAGCGACCTTACCCGCACACAATATCATGTGAAAAAAGAGGTTGAGATAGAGATTGACGAGGATACTGAGTAGAGTTGAGAAAACAAGATTGGTTTTCAAGTCTTCCCCCTATGGACTCTCTGGTGCTTCAACAAGTATTAGCTTTTCTAAGTGGGTTGGTAGGTATTAGATCCATGACCGTGGTGCAGGTTACTTAGGTTCCAATTAGCCATCATGTTTCTATTACCGTTCCTAAGACGGATGGAGACTCAAGCACTGATGTATTATTATGTCCATTATTTGGCACTGTGATAACTGGCACTAAACATAAGATGATGACCAAGTTCTAAAAGCTAAAGCCTTCATAGTTCCATGGTTTCGATAGTGAGGATTCCTTTGAATTCATCTTGGACTGATATGAAAGGCTACATAAGTTGGGTATTATTCAACACTATTGGGTTGAGTTTGTGACTTTTCAGCTTCACTGTGAAGAAAAATAGTGGTGGAGAGCTTTTGTGGAATGCCAATCACCAGTCTAGTCTTCACTAACTTGGACACAGTTTCATACCTTAGTTTTGGAGAAATATGTTCCTTGTCTTTTCAGAGATCGAAAGAAGGATGAATTTACGAATCTTGAGCATGGAAATATGATTATGGCAACTTATGAGGCTAAGTTCATTTGTCTTGTTATTCTACGTAGTTGGTAAACATTGAGGAAGAAAGAATTCACTTGTTCATTAAAGGTTTGAATTCTGAATTGCAAGTTTTTTCTATGCATATGACCTCTACATGTAAAAGTTTTAATAATGTGATTGATTTTGTGAAAAAGGTATAAGGCATTCAAAAAGTTGGACATGCCATGGCATTGGCTAAGAGGTTCATAAATGTGGAAAACTACAATGATTTGTAATCTAAGGATTCCTATCAGTAGGTGTATTCAGCTCATTCGATTCAATCGGTTATGCCCGCTTCTACAAAGGGTCATTCAAGGATTGCATAATAGTCTTTGACTTAGGGTGGTCAAGGGACTTCTTATGCTGGCTAGCATGCCCTCGCTTGACAGTGAATTTTTTAATTATGGTGAGCCCAGACACTTTAAGAAGGAATTCCCTTACAAGCCGACTGCTGGACAAGTTCAACAGCAGACTAAATTAGTGGTTCCCGCAAGTGGAGGTAATAATGGTACAGGACATCCATGCAGTTGGCGAGGAGATTATATGAGAGGTCGTTGAGGCCTAGGAATTTTTAATTGAAGAAGAGGAGTGTTGCATCCCAAAAGAGGAAATACCTATAATGATGATAAAGCTCAGTGTTATGCTTTACCGGGTAGACTAGAGGCTGAGGCATTAGAAGCCTTCATAACAAGTATATTCTTATATATGAACGTGGATTGCTACAGTGTTGTTTGATCCAGTTTCTACTTATTCTTATGTATATATTAATTTTGCTATGGGACTTGATTTGATTTGTGATACCCCTTTATCCCCTTATCTATGTTACTACCCCAGCTAAAGAGTTTGTAGTAGTATCCCATGCGTATCATGATTGTTCTGTGATGTATATGAGGCATACTTGGATAGATTTATTCATATTAGACATGCATGGGAGATCAAGAGGACATGCGAGACAAGTACCCTCACTTGTTCGAGGATTCCAGTACTACATTTTTTTCTATTTTTGCCTATTTTTTCTTGTTTGATCACTCATAAATTGGTATCTATTATAATGGCCCATTCTAATCATTATGAATAGGTCAATGGTAAAACAAATCGGATCAGAATTTTTTTTAGATAGTGATTTAAAAATTATAGGTTAGGCTAGTATCAAATAGAATCTGGGCTAGGTGAGGTCTAGGGCCATTCGGGAATGGGTGAGGTGATATTTCAAGGCTTAGTGAAGTGACTTAAGGAACCACTAGGGCATTATGAAATTGAATTCATGTGAGTAGAACTCTCAGAATCGATCTTGGCATGAAAGGGATAGTTTGGGACGTCACGGGAAGAAGGTTTGTTGTGAAAAAAGGACTTTTAAGGGGTTTCCAAGATGTAGTACATCATGCATTCCGCTATAGCGGGAGGTGGACACCATAGCAGGCATGTGCATATGTTCTAGAGGGGTGACAACCGCTACAACGAGATAAGTTAGGACTATCTCAAAACCTCCTATTTTCTGCGATATTGTTCTTGGATTTGAGAGGGGTGATTTAGGGCAATTTGCAGTCATTTTTCCACCAAACTCACTAATAAATATCAAGAACAAGCCAATGTATTGAACAATGGAAAGCTCTAGTTCGTTTGAGTTTTCAAGAGGCTTGATTCGAGGTAGGTGATGGTTGTATGTTGTCCAATTCATGTATGTGTGTATGTATGTATGCATGTCTGCTGCTTTATAGTAATACTTGTGCAATGCATGTTGTTGAAACCATAGGGAATGAAATGAAATGACATCATGTTGATAATATCATGCAATGAACCTGGTATGTCACTTGTGGTTTTCAAGTGTTATTGTTCATTGTGATTGTGATTATGCACAATTTCTTGTGTTTGGTGGTTAGCTTGGGTACCACGCCAATACAAGAATACTAACGGTTGACTTAGGTACCACGCATGGTATGAATATAACTCTGGTTGGCTCAGGTACCGTAGTAGTACACTAACAATTTGTGTGAGTTCCATGAGAGGATTGGTATGTGTATTGTAGTTCCATGGGAGGACCGGGTAATTGTAATTATGATCATGTGGAACATGCTTCAGATATTGGTTGGTTCAATATATTGTGGTTGGGAGTTTATGTGTTCGTGATTATTATTATATATATTGCCATGTGTTTACTATGTTGTAGTTTTCTGTTTACGTTCATAGTTTGGAGCTGGCGGTGTGATCCTACCAGTACATTGTGGTTGTATACTGATATTGCAATTGATATTTCCTTGTTGAGTACAAGACTTATTCATGTTGAAATATACGATACCTCAGGTGAAGGAAGCATGACTTCAAATCCAAGGGTGACCTACAATTCTAAGTTGTCATGGGTTCTTCTATCTCTTCTTACCCATCTTTACGGACACATACATTTTGACTATTAGTTCGTATTTACTTAGTTTTGGGATTGCATCCCCATTATTGATTACCGTACAATTTTGATACCATGACTTTCAGTTCTTAGGGGTTTTTATTTTTGTAAAATATTTGACTATATATTGACTTTATGGGGACTCAATTACTTAGTTGTTTCTAAAATATTTCTTACTATTTTATATAAAGATTTGATTTTAAAAATGATGTGTTGGGTGAAGGTTTGGTTTGGTAGTTGGTTCTCCCAGTCGGTGGTTTAGTGTGGGTGTCACTCACGACGGTCGAGACCGTGATACTTCAGTTATTCTAGATTGATCGTTGTTAGAAGCAATGTCTTTTACTTTCCTCTTCTTGTTAAAACTAGATTCAACATCATCTTTTTTTCCTCCCTCAAATATTTTGATGTCATTTATCTTTGATTGACTGATAATTTGTTGCATTGTGATTGGGTCGTTACTGTACTTGGATCTATACTCTTTATTAGATCTAATCTCTTCAATTGCTATAGATTAGGAAACTGAACATGCAATGTCTCTCAAACCTTGTGTTTGATCCAAAAAAGAAGATGGTGGATCATCAAAAAAATTGTCATGCAATTGTATACCTCAACTAATCCTCTTTGATAGAGTTTGATCATCCAATATCTTACTGAATTAGCTATAAAATTGAAGATTTAACATGAAATTTTATGAAAGATTGGAAAAACTGTAAACATAAGCAAGTGGAAAAAAAAGTTTGTTGAAACAGTTTGGGTGGTTACCTGAATATCATATGCCACGATTAAGAGGGAGAAGAAGATAATTCAAAATTCAAATTTGATATGGATAAGAGATTTTAGGAAACAATTAGTGAGTGGAGAGAGGAGAATAAAATTCTGGTTTGTATAAAAAAGTATACAAATCCGACATGTATGAATTTTTTTCTCTTGATACAAATCTGTTAGTGGGTCCCGAAATTGATAGCAAATTTTACTAATTCGTAGTCGTAAATCATAATTATGTGAAACTATAGCTTAATTAAATAATACACTATTAATGATTGTCAATTCACGTAATTTTCCTTTATTTTATGGTATATCATACAGATTAGTTGAAAAATATGTTTATTCTGGGCCACTTCACTCTCTATATTATCGACTACAAAACTTTGGAATTACTACTTATTATGCATAAACATTAATATTCTAGCTTCAACAAAAGTTAGGATTGGAAATATTTTAGATAAAGACAAACGATTGATAAATAAAATATCAAATATATCAAACATAACATATGGAATAAATGGAGAAAAAGAGGATACAGTAAAACTTCACTAAATTAATTTAGATGGGACTGTGAAATTATTATTTTGTAGAGGTATTATTTAATCGATAAAGTAATATTTACTAATTTAAAGAGTGTTATGAGATTCAAGGAAGGATAATTTTTATTACATCAAAATCATTATATCTTACTAATATATTTATCTTATTTATTGAATTCACATAAGAAATAAATTTATCATACATAAAGTACAATGAATACATCAATGTTGATGATGAAGTTGAAGATGCATGATACATATAACACCCCATAAATTTTTTGATCTAAGACTTGAACCATCCTTCGTTGTGAGTTGGATTTTACCGAGGAATTTAAAATTTTCTTGAGTGTTAAGGTCACTATAAGTAGCACCCTGAGTTCCAAGAATAACTAAAGAGAGTTCATTCAAGTCATTCCTAAGTTTTTCTTGAGTTTTGGGTCAAATTCAAATAACCATAACACTCAGTACAGGATGATTTAGGTGGACTACAAGATATCTAATGAAAGGTTTTTGAATTATCTTTCCAACGCCACCGAGTTTTCTAAGTTTCGAGTTCGTATGAGTGAGATATGCCCTTTTGAAGTTAGGTTGTCCAGTTAAGGAAAGTTACCCGAAAATAGTAAGGGGTATTTTGGTCTTTTCCTTACCCAATCAGATTTAATTCATTTTTAGTAATATTTTAGGGGTCTAATCTGATTAGGTTCAGTTTTATAATCCTAATCTACACCTAGGATTTTAGTGGATAGTTCAAGAAGAGAAAAGAGGAGAAAGGAGGAAAGGATCAAGGCGTTCGTCGAAATTCTTGAGAGTTGTTGCAGATTTTCGCCATGGGTTTGATCCCTAAGAGGTATGTAAGCTTCCATAGTATTGGGTTTGTTCACCCACACGTCAATCATGTTAATTGCAGGGTTAAGTTCGTTCTAGAGAGTTGAAGGTGTTATGTTCTTGAATTGTGTTCTTGAAATTGACTTTCGATCTTGAGTTAAGATGAGCTTGAAGAGTTTCTTGAGGAAATTGTGTAGATTTTAGAGTTTTATTTGATTAGATTCTTGTGTACATATACTGAGTATCTGAATCTAAAGAGAATTTGAGAAAAAGAATCGAGTTTAGGTGAATTGCGGTTAGAAAATGAAGAAGGAAAAAGTCGAGCGAATCTGGGTACCAGGTCCGCGTCGCGGACCTATTCCTCAAGATTGACAATTTTTTTCTCTGCATCGCGGAGAGGTCACGGACAGTTCTGCCTCAAAATTTATTTCACGACCAAATATTTAAATGCATCTCCGCATTACAGACTTGCTTCCAGACAGTGATTTCTTGATTGTTTCTCATGTTTAACTATCTAAAAACACTCCTAAACATCATGAGATCTTTCCTATCATAAATCACAACCTTGAATTCATAAATCAAATTCAAGGTAGAGTTAAGAGTTAAGTTTTGAGATTTCTTTTGAACATTCTAAGAAAGTCACTTTGAATCTTTTTGTGGAGTCTTCTACAATTTCTAATAACTTGTTTCAAGACTCGAGCAAATGAGTATGAGGATGTGGGAATGTATTCATGAGTCTACTTTTTTATCATGTGATCCTTTATATCATGAACCATAACTCTTGAATTCATAATTCACATTCAAGATAGAGTTAAAAGTAGAGTTCAAGGAAGCCTTTGAGTTCAATTGTGAACCCTTTGAGATCCATCATCGATTTGAGTTCAGTTTTGAGTAAGTATGAGAATGAGAAGATTCGTATACATGAGTTCCTTATTGATATTTTGACCCTTGAGTCGAGTCATTCATGCCCATAATGTAACACCCCGTATTTGAAATAGACCAAAAATGCAGATTTTGAGAAGTTGCAGGTGCAACTTACGGTCACCATCCACGGACTGTAGGTCAGACCACAGCCCATGCTGGTGGTCCGTGGTTCACCACTGCAACCCCTCCCCAAACCAGCTCAGAAAAATCAGCTAAGTCCAGACTCACGGACAGACCCACGGTCCGTAGATCAGACCACGGTCCGTGGATCAAGACCTCATTTACCTAACCTCTGACATGAACTACGGTCGACCAGCGCGGACCTTCGTTTGATCCACGGTCCGTAGGTCTGACCGTAGGTTAGGGTCAACAACCAATTAGCTGAAAAATTGTTGATGGGTTAAATTCAGATGGTCATAACTTTTAGCACAGAAGCAATTATGTGTTCCATGACCTGTGATATGATAGATAATTGAATCCTCTTTCCAACGCCGCCGAGTTTGCTAAAATCCTACCTCCGAGTAAAAAGTTATGCTCGTTTTAGTGAAGCCCTATCGGGCAGACTCGATCAACGACTCCAATCAACGGACCGTCGATTGATTGACGGTCCGTAGGTCCAGTCCGTCGGTCATTCCGACAACAATTAAGTTATGGGTCTTTTGGTCTTTTCCTATTTCGTTTAAACCCTAAGATACGTCGTTTAGACCCTAAATCATGAGATTTTAGTCAGTTTAAACCTAGAAACATAACTAGAACTTACCTAAGTCAAATCATTAATCAAACTTAGAATAATTAGAACGTTAAGAGGAGAAAAGAGGTCAAGAACCCTAGTTCAAGAACGCAGCAAGTTTTCTTCAGTTTCAGCCCTGAAATCGAGAGATTTCTCCGTGGAATTCGTCACCAGGTATGTGGGATTTCACTAGTGGGTTCCTTTCACCCATTAGGTCCCTATAATTCAGTCAGTTTCTTGATTCCCTTATCATGAATAGACCTATGGTTTCTAGAATTTCAGCAGATTATCATGAATTACTTATGAATATGTCCCAAATCAGATTATCATGTTATTGCTCAGTTTATTGCATGAATTTCAGAA